>CAJNYU010003162.1:24045-75854 GCA_905331475.1 Rotaria socialis | reverse complement strand
TAGGGGGGGGGAGGGGTAGAGGGTTTTTTTCTCAGTATTATTCACAACATATATAAATCGACTCAGTTTTTGCAGTACACATAACAATCGGATGCAAATCCGATGTTTCCGCATTTATTACTATTTTGAGGCCGTTTTCTAATAACTTTCACTGGCGTAAAGCTAGTATGACCGTTGAAATCTTAAAGAAACAGAAAATTAATTTGTTAATAATAGTGAAAATATCATTTATGTCTCTTGAGAGAGATTATTATGATACTGGCGTCACTCGAATTGTTTATTTCTGTAATATAATAATATACCACTATGACAAACAATTCAAAGGGTTTATTTGATTAAATATTGTTCACGCCCGATCTAAAAATAACCGTCCACCATTATATGATGTTCTTTTTTTAATATTTTACAAAGGGTATCATTGTTTACCATGCTTTTTTAGACAGATTCCTAAACAACAAAGTTGTTCATGTGTATACTCATTGAAAATCCTTGTAATAAAATCATTAAATGTTTAACTGAATTTCATATTAGAAGTTTTTATTTTATATCAAAGTAATTTACTTCTCATTTATTAGTACTATTTGTAAATGTTTTTAAAGTGCATAAATAATATAAAAACGCAAAATAAATCATGACGACGTTTCATCGTACATTTTTTTCAGAGAATAGCCGTAGATCATCGTTACATGACTCGAATAAAAATGAGCTGCTTGCTTAGAAAGCAAATAAAAACGAGAAATAAAATACAAGTCGCTATCATGACTATTCTGGAATAGTTCGATGGAATTCTGGATGATTACCTAAATTATCCAAAAACACATGTGGTTTAATTATACTTTCACAAATAAGATGAGTATCACGAAAAAGTGGAAATCGATCTAATAGATTTCGAGCATGAAGATAACGATAAACTTCCTTTGCTGTACTTGGACCTTGCAGTGATTGTCCATTAAAATCTTTTTTTTCAATATATGCTAATGAATCTTTTGTTTGGACCATTGTTTTTGCACCTCTATAATTTCTTCCACCTAATGATGATGCTATTAAATCAGCTATACCACATGATTGTAAATAAATTTCTGATGTTGATTCTTTTTTATATAGACGACAAAAATTAATCATTTCAACAAAACCCAAACGAAGAATCTAAATAAAATAGAAAATATTCTTTGAACTATTCATAAAATAAAATACTACAGCTGCTCGTGTATTGAAACCGGCATCTAAACCTTCAGCAAAACCAGCTAACATTGAAACAATATTTTTTAAACCACCAAGCATTTCGATAATTTCAACATCGGGAAAAAAACGTAAACGAAAAACAGGTGTATCAATTAATTGCCGAATTATTTCACTATGTTTATCATCACGACATCCTACTGTTGCTTCACAGAAGATTTTTTTAGCTACTTCATTAGCAATATTAGCTAATTAAATAAATAAATGCAAGTATATTTTTAATTAATATCTATCAACAAACCTCCCATCATACTTGCACATGGAATGTTTAATGTATTTTTAATAATTTGTGAAACAAGTGTAAGTTCTTTGGTTTGTTCATCAACATAAAATCCCTGAAAATAAAAACAATCAATAGAAAATGAAAGCAACGTTAATATTATTTCCTAACTTTAATTAATGTTAAAGCAAATGCATCCTTTTTTATGTTGTTTTTCAATTGCTCACAAATATTTTTGACATATTGATGTGGTACAACAAAAATAATTATATCCGCATCTTTAACTGCTATATCAAGGTCAGGTATAGCAATAATATTTTCAGGAATTTTTCGATCTGGTAAATATTTGATATTTTCGTGTTGTTGATTTATCACTTCTGTTAATTTTCTACCATCATCTAATATTTCTTCTTTGCACCACATTAATATTTGTTCATGATATTGACCATTTAATTGACGAACTTTGTCACCGATATGGCAAGCGCTTTATTAAATCGAATAAAAAAATTTCAAAAGAAACTTAGTATATAAAACTCACATGGCACTTCCCCAATTACCCGAACCAACAAATGCAATTTTTTTCTTAGCCAATGACGATGATGCCATCCTGTATACATTTTGTACTGGAAAAAGATAATCAAAGCACAGACTGATTATAACTAGTTTCAATATAGAAAACTTACCATACGAAAAATGATGCCTATTTTTCCTTAGAAAATCAAAATGTAAATGTAATACACGAGCGAAAAACATCTAAAAATGCACTTTAATAACATGCTCATTTCATTTTATTTTATTTTTCAACAATTACACATAGCTGTTAACTTTTTTTTTTAAGTTGTTGACACATGATTTTTGCTAGTTTCTTTAAGAATAATGACAAATAGTGAATATTTAGATCGAAGAAAACAAAAAATAGTTTAAATTTTCAATAAAAAGAAACAATTAATAATCAATTTACAACAACGAAGAAGTGTTACATATGATAAATATTTATTGTTAATTTAATCTTTGACGAATGTTATTTATATTAAATCCACGTAAAATCAGTGTATATATTACCATTCCAATCAGAAGTACATAACCAATAACAATTGATATTGAATAAGTTGGTGTAGATTTTCGATTTAATAATGTCTAAAATGTTTTAACATCTATTAATAGAGTTCAATGAAAACAAAAGTAAAATAATTACCATGCAAGAAAAAAGCATATGGGTAAGAACAACAATTGCAGGACCAATAATTCTATGCATGCCACCTTTATCAAGTGACGTATAGAAAATGACACCCCAAAATGTATTTAATAGAATGATACATAATGCGAGAAATGCTAAAAGATATACGTATATTCAATAGTAATTCATTGATATCTTAAACTATGAGAGTCAATAAGAATTTTTTTTTCTTTGGTTTACAAAATAAGAAGTACATGAGACTAAAAGGCTGCTTGTTACATTAGATTGAGAAAATGTTCTAAATCTAGTGTATATGAACATAATAGTTATCTAGTGTTCAAATCAGTAAGGAGACCAAATATTTTACTACTTGCTCCTAGATATATATGGTGCTCTAATACTTAACAAGGATATTTCAAAAATCACTAATCAAATACATTTTGTATTCATAATGTCGACTGAATCTCAAACATATGACATAGAGCACTTAAACATTGACAAATAACCGATTTAATGAACATATTCTTCGAATACGAAATGAATATGACATCATTTACTGAAGGCTTTCGCTGAAATAGCAATGGTGTACAGGATATCATATGATGAGATTGAAATTCCTACATGAACTCAGAAACAAAAACAGTGATCGTCTTTATCTGGTAATCAATCATAGAGAACTAGATTTGACTAAATAATAATTACAATTTTGAAATAACTTTTATCTTAGTGTATATTTCTGCTTTGAATCGAATGAGAAATGAGAAAAAGATATCCTATTCGATCTTAATGTTGTACCTGTAGCAATAAAAAAGTCTGGTGAATGTCCAAAAATACCAATGGTACCAGGACCTGTCATATCACTTAGTACATTGACAATAGCAAATGTTCCACTAATTAAACCAAAACCATATCCTGAAGCTTAACGACAAAGAAACAAGAAAATTTAGTTTGAAATCATAATAAAATAATTTTACCATAAGCAACAGCAAATCGATCAAATACCATTCCTTTAGCTGTTAATTCTTGCATTTGCGCTTTTTGTAAAGCAAATTCAGCTTTTCTTAATAGAGAATAACAGCTATACTATAGATCATATCCAATGAAATCCTCACTTGATCAAACGATAAAATAAATATCGAAATATTTCCTGAAATAACACAGTAAATGGAACTGCGAAAGCAAGTTGATTACGCAATGGTACAACAGCAAACCAAAGAAGCGATGATAAAAGTAATGATATAAGCCAAAAAAATGCACTAGAAAAAATTATGATGATATTAATAGGAAAAAATCGTATGTCTATAGAAATCTTTTCCTACCTTGTCATCGCAATTATGATGCGAAATGGATGATGTGCAATGGTAAATACAAACATTGAAAATGGCACACCAAATGCAATCAATGTGCAACCAGCACATTCTATAATCGTCATTTTTGTTTTATTCTCAGTTAGTTACTCTACTGTTTTATCTAAAATGATATCTTCCTAGGATTCTTATAATCATCAAATCAACAATGAATGGATTTATCAGATTTTATATCTGTATTTTAAATAGGAAAATAAAAACGTTAGGCTGTAACAACATTATCAACAGATCCAGATTCCACTAAATGCTTCATACGTTCAAACCATGGTTGAATTTTTGTATTAGACATAAGATCTTGAAATGCTTCACAACCTTGAATTGCTGTTAAAACTCCGTAAACATTTAAATCAGCAAGATTTGGTTCAGATCCACCTAGAATTAAAAAATGATAATACATCATTAAGTAGCATATCCTTTATTTTAGTAAATACAATGTTATGCAAAATCGAAGTTTCTTTTCGTAAGATAAATTCTTATGAATTGATACATGTTTAAAGAAAGCATGCATCATTAATAGAGTAGCTGAAAGGCATAAGATTATGAATTGTGATGTTATTAGATCAGTGAGATTCATTAACGTCTATTAAAATATCTACCATATCTTGATCTTTACCGATCAATACAACAAAGGAATATAATTAGCATATAGATAGTTTTTTTATGCATAGAAATGCGACTGTAAAATGAACTTCAAATATTTTATGTAACCGTATAATTCGGAAAAAAAAGCTTTAATTGGACATTATAATTCATATGGAATACTATTATCAACACTGATGACCATTGGCTATTTTTTATTCTTAAAAATAGAAATCTCAACAAAACCAGTTAAAGTAAAAATCTTTCATAGTTCCGGTTCTATTCAATTGCCGACTGAATAGCTATTGGCTGGACTTAAGCTATTTTTAGAATACAGACTCGTTTCTATTTGAAGAATATAAAATCATTCTTTGGATGGCTATTACAATAATATTCATTGGTTATTAAATTAAACTGTATCTTACCAAGAAAATCTTTATTTCCAACTGCTTTAACCCATTCATTTGCATATTCATATAAAGAAAGTCTAACATTATCATTTAAATTGTATTTGCTTTTTAGTCGTCCAGCTACGACTCGCATAACAATAGCACCAATATAAACAATAATCCAACGTTGATACCATGGGAAAATCTGTTCCCAATCTCCGGCTTTTGAAAACCATAAAAATGTGTTGAGTGATTGTTTAAAAGTACAATAAATATTTGGTGATAATGTGTGAACAAATTTTGTATCAACCCACTCACGCCATTGGCGTTCTAATTTATACTGATCACTTGATTTAACATATGAAACTTTTGTTGTAGTTTCATTTTCTAGACTATTACTTGTTGAAGTTTGTTCATTTTCAGATTTTGATTTTGAAAAAAATTTAGCTAAAAATATAAAATCAAATAGTTCGGAGCTTTTCTTTCTCTTATTTAATTACCGAAAAATGATTTTGAAGGTTCGTTATTCTGTGTCTGTTTCACTTTATTGTCTATCGCATCATTTTTTGTTTTTTCTGTTTGTACTTGTTTGGTTGGATCTAATTGGTCATCTAGTAATGGTTCAACAAGAAAATATTTATTTGGATAACTAAATGATAGTTTTCCCTTGTCATCTTTTTCAATAATTGATTGATATAATTTTGATACGTTTTTAAATGCTTTTGTTGGCATACGTGAATATGATTCGATAGCTGATATAATCACACTTGAATCATTCAATTGAATTTGCTCATTTTCAATAACAACAATCGGTACTTTTTTATATGTCGACCATTTAGTTTCTGAACGCATCACACTATTGACTTCAACAATATCATATGGTATACGATTATAATTCAAATATGCACGGACTTTACAACAGAACGGACTATGAAGAAAAAATAAAGTAGTAGTTTAATCGAAAAATTGTTCAAATGAAAATACAAACTAACCATGTCACATATTGATAGAGTGTTATTTTAAATGGAAAATCTTCTCTTGGTGGCTTACTGAACGTAACATGTTTCGTAACTGGTGGCGGCAATGGTCGGGCTTCCATTGCTTGACGTTCAAGTAATTCAGTATTTGATAGGTATTCAGGCATAAGACCTTCGTATTTTTTCGATTGACGAAGTGTATAAGCTGTGCCAATTAATGCTCCAGCAGCAATTGATAAAAGATAATAACGATATTGACGTCCGGGACGAGACGATGATGGATAATCACCTTTTAAATCTTGTCTTTTAATTTGATGAATATCAGTATTAATTTGAGTTGATACAAGTCGAGAACTACGTAAGAGAAGATGTTGTCGAGAGAAAGAACATTGAAATGTTCTAGTAGCAGAGATGAGTAGACGACTCATGTTTGTCTTTTACTTGAAAGAAGAATAGGTAGTGTCTTTGAAAAGATCGTACTTATTAATGAAATAATAACATTGACCAACAGAACCAACATTGAAAAAGATGTCGCACATTTACCCTAAAGATCTTTTATGTAGTAGAATGAAAATTATTCTTATATTTAAATTGATTATGTATTATTTAATTTATTGTCTTGTCAAAAAAAAAAACTCTGAATAATTACAAATGAATCAGTCATTATTATCGATCACATCTACCACTATAAGCGTATTACTTTACTTGAAGTACTATTAGTAATTGAATTGAATGTGACGATATAATCCCTGGCTAACACAATGTATTGCAATATTTTTATTTATCGTTCTAAATATCGAAAAATATTCCAATGAGTAATTGATTTCTTTCATTTTATTTCCAACAAATTTCGCAGCCTATAAATGAAAAAGGAAAAGAAAATATGATATGGCCCTATTGACATAGAGAATTTAAACAAAGATTTATCAAATTGTAATTTAGAATAGATCAGAGGTTCAAAAAGATTAAAAAGCATTCTAGTAACATATGCTCTTCTTACAAATAAATAAAAAAAAACACCCTAGATCAATATCTTCTTAATCTTCGAAAGGTGTATATTTTCTTAATGAAACAGATAATTATAATATATGATCAATATGAATCTATAAAAGGAAGATGAATTTCAATCGATTTGAACTTCATTTCTATTGAAAACATAAAGGTTTCAAGTTTCAAACGAAGTAAACATATTTCAAGGTAAGAAAATCGTCTGCAGTTTCAACTGTTTTTCTCGACAAATATGAATATTCATTACAAATAAATAATAGATCAGCTTTTTATGATTTAATGACATGAGTTGAATCCTTGGTATCATAATCGAAGAATAAACTAAGACTTTTTCGATAGAAATTCTCTATAGGTATCAATTGGAGATGTAGAATATTCCAGGTAAATAGATGAGGATAAGAAATATGTGCTCTATTCCGAATATAATCTCTGAAAATCTCAACTTGCTATTATTCAAGAGTACTGAGAGAAGCTCAACAAAAACAAAATCTGAAAAATGGATTTTTCCGAGAAACATTTCTCATAGATTTTATTTTATTCTCATAATAGAAATTCGAAACTATATGTTGAAATTTTAGTCTATATATCAGTGTATAGACCAAAATTATTACTTAGCCAGTTTGTATTCTTGAGTTCTTTCTTTTTCAATAAAACATGGAAACTCATGTTTTTCTATCATCTTTTCGTGAAGACTGCTTACAGATCTACTTCAGTGAAAATCGATTTGTTTGTTATCTGAAGCAACTTTACAAAACCTGGCAGTTGCAAGGGTTCTTTACTACAATCGAACAAAAAATTCGTACAACATGCTTTAGATCGTTGTTGTTACTATCATGTAATTGTAGTACTAAACCATAGTATTTCACACATCGTAAGAAGTTGCAATTAAATCAAAACTAAGCAAAATATTTTTCAGAATTTTCTGTACGAATGATCATGTTCTGAGAAATCCTTCTGCTTTAAAAAAATGACACTTGCTAAGCAAGATGGATTCATTTTTAGTTTACACACAAGCGATAACAGTGAAGCAAACAAATGTCATGTATTAGCTGGAATTTTTTTAAAATTTTGTTTAGTCGTAGGTAAAAGATAGATTGAATTCTGTGAATGTTGAATGAATATCTTTTATTCATTGCATCGATTATCATCTTGAAAAATTATTATTTGATAATATTGTAAACATGCACCATTCCTCACCGACTTGGATATCAGCTACAAATTGAATCTATTGCATGCCTAGCATAAATAATAATTAGTTATCATGAAACTAGAATCAGTAGCGATTAATATGAAAACACAGAATGTGCAATTGGCCAGTCGAAATAAATATTAGTGTATACGTTATATTCAGAATGAAAGAAAATTAATCGGTGAGTTAACATGATGCTAATAATTCTATAGTGATGACGTGTTTATTATGAAATATTCAGAATATTGAAATAGACAAATTAAAAAGAGAAAGAGAACCAAGAAATTTCGTGATGCATACATACATCCTATTATCAAATGATGTTAAAATTCGCTTCGATTATTGCTAGATGTCAAACAAAGGTTATTTTGATCTAAAGTCCATATAAACATTATTGAAAAGAAAAACTTTACCTATCGAAGATTATGGAATTACATGAAACCTTTACGTTTAATATTTTGATCATCGTGTCAGTGAATGTTTTTATTTCAAAGTCCAAAATATTTAATGCATCACTAAGAATAAGACTATTTAAGATGTTGATTATCGATCTCCGACACACAATAAACAACAAACTACAATGATAGAGAATAAATTATCACAAAATCAAATTATTCCTACTGATAAATGGAATTTACTTGTAGATAGTGTTAGTGGCAATAGAGAAAATCGATGGAAAGGTATTTCTTAGGAAATAAAATATTTCTGAATTTTATACGAAAATTTTCTTCTTAAGATTTGAATCCAGCAGCACGTGTAAAATATGTTTTATTCGTAATTGGCAAAATAATTGGCTTATTATTTTTGCTATATATTTTTGTTTGCTCCCTTGATGTAATGAGTTCAGCTTTTCGGCTGGTTGGAGGTAACTAAGATATTTGTAGAATTACTAAGAAATCATCTTTTTCCTTATAATCAGGTAAAATAACTGGTAAAGCATTCACAGAAGGTGCTATTCTTTCGAATCCTATTGGTGGTCTTATGCTTGGATTGTTAGCAACAGTCATTGTACAAAGTTCATCAACATCAACTTCAATTGTTGTCTCAATGGTTTCATCGTCGAGTATGAAATAAAACGCACTCAAAATTCAAATAAATATTTCATATATTTTTGTTTAAACATTAGTTCTGCCAGTTCGACGAGCTATTCCCATAATTATGGGTAAGAAACTTCTATTTTCAATATAAATATTATTTTATTCTTAATTGTACATTACTTTAGGTGCCAATATCGGTATGCTATCTGGCGTAACATAATGTTTCTTTATCATTTATATTTCTCTAAATGAAGGTACATCTGTAACTAATACAATCGTGGCATTAACACAATCTGTATGTAGAGATTAGTATTTTGAAATCTATCATTAATAAAATCTATTTTAGAACCGAAGAGATGAATTTCGAAGAGCTTTTGCTGGTGCAACTGTTCATGATATGTTCAACTGGGTGACAGTTCTTATTTTACTACCCTTAGAAATTATATCAGGTAAATGCTGCGAAAAGAAAAAATATTTAATTAGAAAACAAAATTGGATTAGGTTTACTGTTTCATTTAACTGGAGCAATTACTCGATCAATTAGTCTTGAACGACAAGCGAGTACAAATCCACAATTTCTTAATGTACTTACGAAACCATTAACACATCGAATAATTCAAGTAAGAAAATATCGACTGGCAATCATTTTAAATATTTCTGTTATTACAGTTAGATGAAAACGTCATTCAAAATATAGCACTTGGAACAGTTGAATCTAATGTTTCACTTATCAAACATTATTGTTCATATAATAATGTAACAACTGAGAATTCAACATCAATTTTAGTACCAAAAACATATTGTGAATTTTTATTTTCAAAAATTTCATGGCCTGATTGGGGCATTGGTCTTTTACTTCTATTTCTTTCAATAATTGCTCTCTGCACATGTCTTGTATTACTTGTGAAACTTCTTCAATCAATGCTCAAAGGAACAATCAGTACAGTTATACATAAAACAGTTAATGCTAATTTTCCTGGTGTTTTTCATCACTTAACACCATATTTAGCTATGGGAGTAATGAACACAATCAGAAATGAAGTGAATATATTTTTATTTTTATTTAGATTGGTTGTATATTTACAATACTGGTACAAAGTAGCTCAATATTTACATCTACTTTAACGCCACTTGTTGGTCTTGGAATAATTAGCATCGAACGAGTGTATCCATTTACATTGGGATCAAATATTGGTACAACAATTACAGGTATTATGGCAGCATTAACAGCAACAACAGCACTCGAACTTCGTAATTCATTGCAAATTGCTTTATGTCATACATTTTTTAACATCTTTGGTATGAATATTTGATATTAAGCTATTTATTTGAGATCTATTATTCTTTTTTCTTTCTTAGGAATTTTAATTTGGTTTCCGGTACCATTTATGCGTAATGTACCAATAGCATTAGCTAAAAAATTAGGCGAAACAACAGCTACGTATCGATGGTTTGCTATTGTTTATATCATAGGATCATTTTTTCTTATTCCTTTAATCATTTTTGCGATTTCTCTTGCTGGATGGTATATCATAGTTTTTCTTAAATTTCATTTTCTATGTTTTTTTACTTGGTTTTCTAGGCCTACGTTTATTGGTGTATTTGCTCCACTTTCATTCATTGCTTTATTCGTCATTATTATTAATTTTCTTCAAGTACATGTACCAAATGTTCTACCAAATCTATTACAAACATGGTCATGGTTACCACGATCATTTCGTACGTTGGCTTGGTATGATGAACATATTTTTCGTAGTAAAAAACAAATAACATTTTATAATGAAAATGAAGCAAAAGAATTATCAACAATAACCAATCGAAATATTGAAAATAATCACAGCCACGCGAACAAAGCATTTAATAATAATGATGACCTTGAAAAAATATCTGAAATCTGTACTTAACTCTAGTTCTTTTTTTATGTAGATTTATTTTATTTTGCTACGAAAGCAGCGCTTCTATTTCATTTTAGCATACTAGGTTAACTTGAATGTTGTGTTTTGCTGTTCGTTAGTTACAACGATATAAATATAAAAAGTATATTATTTATTGTACTCGTTAAAATTTTATATGATTGAGATCATCTAGCTAATGTCTAATGACGAAAATTCGAAAGATTAATTTGGGTTTTTGTTTCACTAATAAGATAGTTGATAAAAAAAAATGAGCAGGAGTTTGTCACTATTCAATTGAATGTATTTCTATGCCAAAGAATTAGAATACTTTAAATATCTTAGTAATTTATTTCATTCGATAAATCGTCTTCATCGCTCCAATTCTATTTCATCTGAGCACAAAATTTTGTTATGTGCATCGAACATTGCAACATAAACATTTTCTGGATTATACTTCTCGTATTTTCTACAGAAGCATATAATGGTTTATGGTATAATCTATGACTAAGCGTATTTATAATACATAAATTTTGACTGAAGATACTCAGAATAATATTTCATTTGATTAAAAATTCATTGGAATTTTCTTTTTCTCATTATAATTGATCACCTAACACATAACATGACATTTTGTCTAAAGTTTACAATCCTTTTTTATTATTATTAAACTCTCGCATCATCAGCACTAACTACAACACCAAGTGATAATTTCATTGATGGATTTCATATAAGTTCATGAAGTAAACTAATCAATATCGATGCATTATCTTCTAAATCTTGCAACCAAACACATATTCGTTCAATAATAATAATAATAATAAATGACGATACTCTTCTCTTCTACTTGAATATATGCTGTGCAACAAAGAGTACAAGTTTTTACTTAAACAGAAAAACAAAATAGATTAAATTGACGTTGATCTCAGAAAAATAAACCTTTTCATACAATATTATGACCAGAGAATAGAACATCTCCACATGTTGAATGCATTCTAATAATGGCATAAAAAGCTTCGACAGGTGGCCTAGCTAATATTTTTATACTGATGATAAAACTTAGTTTCAGAATACTAAGTGAAGTGACATCAATAGAGATATTACACACGTCAAATATAATGCCCTGGAAAATAATCAACGACAGATAATAGTAACATAAATTGCGGATTGAGGTAAAAGTCTAATGAAGACAAATATATAGACGATAATAATTTAATAATTGTTTATTGTAAAATAAACCCAAAGAGGTAATATTTTGTGTCCAGTATCAGGTAATGTTAGTAGAAAATACGATGCTATACGGTCAACTATTGTTGTCACAGTAGCATTAATATAAAATAGTACACAAGGAGGAACAAACTGATTTCTTGATTTCCACGACTTCTTGGATTTCTTATGATTATGATTTCCAGTGATTTCTCTTACTGGAAATCAGTTTTGATATGATCATTGCAAACCAGCAGAGATCATTGGAAACGTTTAGAAATGTTGAAAAATGATGAGAAATCAATAGAAATCAACAGTGATCACTGAAAACATTGCACATTCTGAAGAAAAAAGAAAATTAGTAAAAATCATTAGTAACCAATAGAAATCGATATTTTCTTTCACTATATAGCTCGAGAAGTTCTGTAATTTCCATTTATTTCCATTTGTTTCTTGTAATTTCTAACAGCTGAATCGTTATTCACATCTTCAATGTATGATGATTTCTAGTGATCTCTATGCCTGGAAATCAATTTGTTCCCCCTTGATAATACAAGAAAAATAACTACTGAGTTTAATCAAAGTACATATTTCTATATGGAATGGCATTTAATGATTTTGAATATCATTTACTTTTATTTATTTGAATGATAAAATTTAGCTGCATTTAATGAGTCGTTGTCATAGTCTTATACGATTGACTTCGTAGCAAAATAAAAAGTAGATCATTGCGCAAAGAATAAAAGCAAATAAATAAGATACAACTTGTGCGTCTCTGCGCACAGTGCCACGCAGTAAAATACATATTATAAATTTACTTATATGATGCCACTGTATGCATGGTTGACCTACAACATATGAATACGAGGATAAGCAAGAATCCAAAAACGCATGCTCTATTCAACTACGTTCAACTAGTAGCTTATCAAGTTTCAAATCATGGATAAAGAACAATAAACAAAGAAAACCATTTTGTAAACTTAGTTTACTTGATTTTTAATATATTTTTAATTTTCTTTCGTAAATTTCTCAGAAAGATATTTGTTTTTCTTAAACCTTGAATAAATAGTATCAATTTTTAAACGAATACTCGACAAGTTGCTAATACCAAAGAAATATACATCAATGGATGATATTGAAAACAATATGCATGTATAACTACAGTTATTTTTCATCTTCATAACATTTTGATAGTTTTGTTTTTGTATAAATCAACATGGAAGAAAATATTGAGAGAAAAACCAAACACTACTTTTTTCTTGGAACTTCAAATGACTGTGAATCGATTCAAATTTCATTAGATTCTTTAATTATGAATTTAAAAAGTCCCAAATATTATGCTCTATTTTCAACAGCAAGTAATCATATGATTGTAGTAACTATCACAATATATTTTTTTATCGTGTGCTTTCTATGTTTTGCTGTCAAAATCAGTTTTCATTGAAGTGCCATTTGTCACACTTAAACTAAAGGTAGTTCAAACACATTACTGTAAGTACAATTGAAGACCAGTGTCCTATAAAAGTTAGTCCAAGATACAGAGCACTATTTTCAACTTGTAATGTGCTTGTATTCAAAATCAAAATATATAATTCAGATACGCAGCGAAAGACAGATTTGATATCTGGAACATAACAAGTAAGTCTTCCATTGAATACCAAAACTGGAAGAACCTCTTACTATTGTATTTGTTAATTGTTGTACAAACTTTCTCTGAGATAATCTGCAATAGTTCATGCATAGATAAAACTGAAATCTGCTATCCAAAAATCAAGTTAGGCGAGATCGTTTTTGAATTTAACGATGCGTTGACTCGAATGAATGCCTAAACTTTCCTTATATACAATGTTATCATCTGTGAATTAATGATGATGATGATGATGACGAAATTAGATAGCTGAAGTTATTGACAAATTCATATGAATCATAAAACAAAAATTTAGATATTTTCTCCATCATAGAAAATCGTCAATCATGTATGTATGATTGTTTACAGCTTTTTACATGGATGTCGTAAAATAAATATTAGAATGAAATGTGAACATCTTTATTTTATACAAATCATTTATTTTTTTATCATGAATGTAAAAGAATAATATTGTTGTATTGGAATAAAAAAAATCTATTAATTCACAATAATATTCACATGGATATCTAACAAAATTTACAAGTAAGGTTGCCAACCAGCAAATAATTGAGATAAATTATCTATGCTTGTCGCTTCTTGTATTAACATATTAACATGTGCCTTAATTGTCATTTGATTTAGGCGTTCAACACCTTGCAACTTTTGTCGAAGACCTAATAAAAGTCGTTCAGCCATTTTATTTGTATCTAAATATGGAATCAAATATATCGTAGGTTCTCTCGCACCATTAGTCAAACCTGTTGTTACTGATTCACCGACAATACTAGAAGATGTGGATGATGATGCTGGTTGCATACTGGTTTTCCCAGAAGCTCGACTCGATGATGACGCAACAGAATCATTAGTTTTATCAAACTGCTGCTGAAGTTGTAATGCTTTTTGTGGTGATAATTGCCATTGATAAAGAGGATCATAAAGAAATACTTCAATAATTGTGATTAACGTATCTGCATATCGACGCATTAATTCCAGTGTTATTTCACAACTCCTAGAAAAAATTAAAGTATAAACATAAACTATCAAGACGAAAAACAATCTTTAAGTTAAAATTACTTTTTAAAAAGACCCTGTGTACCGCATATACCAAGACCATCAATTACATCACGTGTTAGTCTAAATGGAATAGTTTCAGGAATCGGTAACCTTGAAAAAGAATAAATGATATATCGCAATAATAACACTCAATATCTAACTCACATTTTTCCTTGATCAAAAGCAACACCTAAATCAATATGAATAAATTCAGCTGTTTGCGTATCAATTAGAATATTTTGTACATGACGATCACCAAGTCCCACAATATAACCAACAATCGATGATGATGCTACACTTTTAGCATAAGCTTGTTTTTTTCTATGCCATACACTTGGTTTATTATAATATTCGTAAAAAAAGTATCGAAATACTGGTTTTAGTTTTGAACATGCTTGAATAAAAGCACGTTTCCGTTCATCTTTGCCAGCATTCGTAGCTTTATGAATATGTCGTCGACAATCCATAGCTGTCCAATCATCTGAATGATAACGTGAATGTGCGCCGTCAGAGATTTTTGTTAAATAATCTCCAAATGTTATTGTACCATCACACCATTCTAATACTCCACTCTTTTGTCTAAAAAGAAGACAAAGAAAAAGATTTCCTACATATAACATACAAATCATGTGAACAATTTGTTTAAAAAGAAGACTTTAGTCATGGCTAAAATTTTAATAAATTTGATGTTAGATTCGAGATCTATCTGATTGATTTCAATGATAATAATTATTTAGATTGTTTGCTAATAATTTTAGGCAATCGATGCAATATTATGGAAGTTCTCGAAGAATCAGTCAACATTGCGTATTCTTGGTATTTTTCTCTAGAACATATGATCCTTCAACTTTTGAGTATTATTTTTAGATATTCGTAGACCTCTCATCAACAATTTTTTCGTTCGAAATACTTACATCATTATCTTTTTTTAGAGAAAATTCTAGTTAACATCCCCAACAAAATTAAACGTGCTCAATATACTACTTTTCTTCTATGTAGTTATTTACAAATATGAAATAAGAAAATTCTTGAACATACGTTAATGGAACAACTTTGTATGTTCGAATATTAAGTGATCGATGACATGTAAGATCATCTTTATCTAACAGTCGATTTACAACAGTAAATAATTGTTGCATAACAGCATCTTGTCGTAAATCATCTTTTCCTTTAAGTAACTGTGACAATTGACGACCAGTTGAACTATGGCATAAAATCTTCTTTGGCGCATTAACGCCGCCGACCATTGCATATTCTGCATTAAAACTTTTAACAGTTTCGATATTTTTATAAATACCATCAATAGCAATCTAAATAAAAGACAAGATATTCTGTTTTTATGACTTTTAATCTGTGCACAAGAGTTTTATTTTACAGGTATTGTTATTGTAGGTACAGCAACTTCATGAAAATCTTTAATATGCATAAGCCGAAGTTGCTTTGGAAACGTTGGATTTTTTCCATTATTATCTTTTCCTTGTTGATCAGTTTTAGTTGGTGTTACATCCCAATAGGCTGCTTCAATATAAGCATCATTTAATTTTCTCATTTGATCAACAAGTAGTGGTTTAACTTTTGCACATTCATCTAATAAATATTGAGCAGCACGTGAACGAACATCATTATTACTTTCGTTATTTAATTGTATAAGTCCAATAGTATTGCTCTTTTTGACTGTACCCGATGATGTTGCTTGTGATTGTTGACTAATATGTGCATCTTTATGAGCGTTTGCCAGAGCAAAAATAACAGGTAACACATGATGTGGATGATCAATAATACATCGTGATAAATATTCCAAAAGAACCGAATGAAATAGTAATGATACTTTTTCATTTGTCAATGCCATTCTTGCTGCCATTTGATAAACAAATGGTAGAAAAAAGTATGTTGGAATGTGTAAAAGATTTTTTTTTAATGTTTTATTAACATCTTCATTATTTGAATTTGTAAACCAATACGAAAGACATTTTGATGTAATCATTATTTCTGGCACAGAATTCTTTTTTATAATATCCGTTGGTACTATTTGATTTGCCTGTTGTTGTTTGGATAAATTAGAAAACAATTTTAAACATATTAAATAATTGCTCAATGTTGAAATTAAATAACTGTATTGTAATTTTTTTTGTTCATCAATCTCTTTTTTGTCCATATCTAAACTACGTTTTAGAACTTTTGTATAACGTCCCAATGGATCTAATTTTTCTTGTTTATTATATTCAATTTGATTACGTGTTATTAATGAACGTTTATTTTCAAATGTTGGCGAATGAAATAATTGATTTAAACGTTGATATTCATTATCACTAAAATGTGCCATTGCTAAATAGGATTCAAATATAAGTGGTAGAGATGATGTATCTAGATTTTTTATTGAATTAGATATTAAATCCAGTTGCTGTTTTATTGTTGTTGATGTTTCACATCGAGTTTCATTAAGCCAATCGCACAATAGTAAACGACAGCGAATATGTATTGAATCAGGTAAGGGAGAATCAATTAACTGCCGAAGATACTCACCTGCGGTATCTTGTTGACGAAGAACAAGAACTTTAGCACGTAGAAAAGATAATTCGTGAGAATATGATGGATCAATTAAAGGAGATAGATCACTTAAATATCGGTCACATAACTAAAAACAAAAAAACATTAAAAATGTTTTAATGAACAATATACAAGTTAACAAAAATTTGTCATGAAGTTAAGAAGCAACTTTTTGATTGCTGATTTCTTAAAGAGCTGCTCTATTTTTGTTTGATACTGGCAAACAACTACTTAGGAAAAGTAATTCTTTTATTAAATTTTTTTCTAACATAAAAACTAAATCATTCTCATGATACATGACTGCAATTAAAACGCCTAAGCGATCAGTACGGACCATTACCACTATCGTAGATATTCTTGTTTTATTGGAAAATACGAAAATCTTTTACAACAGTTATATTCAGGGGTATTCTTCTCCAGAATATTAGATTTTAATTCTAAACTATAGGAAATATCAAACTCGAATTGCAATTACCGTCAAAGAATGATTTATAGCTATCGTCTAGAATAAAAACTGTACATAAAAACTGTTTAATAATATTAAAAATAATAATTGTCATTATAAAATTTATTATTGAAATTTTAACTTGATTTAAAGCAAAAAGTATCAACAGGCGTTAGAGAAAACTGGCAAATTTGGTGTAATTTTATAGCGTGAGTGTGTCTTGCACTCAATGTAAACACTTTCTGTAGAATCACTACGAATATGCTGACATTAAATTTAGACTAATATGAAAATTTCTTGTCAAGATGAAAACAAGTTGCTTTTATCGATGTATTTTAATAGTAAGAAATACATTATTGAGAATGAAGTTTTAAAAAATGTTTCTCTTGATATAATTACAGTAGAGTGATATCATACTTTGATACTTCTTGCTTTTCTGTTATTGTTATAAAGATATTTAGAGCAATGATAGTAAAAGATCTTATAGGGCAAGTTAGTTTTTAACGTAAGACTTGTTTTAGTGTTTTATATTTTGGCAACCTAGAGCTTTACGTTCATTTTGATTGTTGCCATTTAATCAACATCTGCAAATAGAAGTTCATTCTATTCGTTGAAATACTACTAATGAAAAGGTTGTTCAAAACCTATACAGGAACTTATAACGATTATGTAGTAGAATCTGTTACGTATGAAATAACTATTCTATACTAATAGCAACTTGATGTGATCTAATATGTTATAAGATAAAGAAATAACTCAATGAAACTAATTTACTTGAAGTTTTTTTGAATCCAATGCATTCTGACATAAATTAGTAACAAGATCTGCCAAAATTGTTTGTTTAATAGTTCGATGTTCTGTGTCTTCGTTAATATTGTGTAATAATAATTTATGGGTCGTAGCTACTCGTGTCAATAAAATTTCATCGTTCTCATCAAACATATCCTCTTTAATTTGGTTGTGAACTTGATTGAACCAAATTTTTGATAATATTTCAGGATTTTTGTAATGCATTGTCATATCATCAATAATATTAATCAAAGAACACTCACGTAAATCTGAAACATTTGACCAAAGATTATGGTCAATTAATTGTGGCACTGATGATGATGGAACTTGCATTTGCCGTTGTATTATCGATAAAATATTCTCTCGAATACAATTTGATCGTTTTTCATCATTTGTCTTCCATTGTGTTAGTTTATTTTTCCCACTTAGTAATGATGTTAATTGAATACGATAATATATTTGATCAGAAACTGGCGATATTTGATGTAAATATTGTTCAAGTATATGATTAAATCCACATAAACGTAGTGATTGGATTAACTTTGATGAATCCATTGTTAATGCTGCTTGATCATAATAAAATAATGAATCATAATAATTATTATTCAATTGATTAAATTCTCCATATAGACTTGGACGATTTTGAAAACATTTATCGAGACCATAGAATTCATCAGATTGATTCAGATTTGAATGAATGCGAACAAATAAATCTATTAAATCTGATGAAGATAATAGATCAATATCAGAATAATATAAATGTGTTAAATAATCATTAGCTGGAAGAATCGATCTAAATAAATAGTAGTCCAACAATAATAAAAGAATTTCTTTCAATAAAAAAAAAATAACTCGACAAGTAAATACATGAGATTTCGATTCCACTACCTGCAATGTTTTGAAATTGGAAAGATTTTCTTGGAAAACAATGTACTTTTTTTCTTATTTTTCTGTATTAATTATTTCATTTAGGCATTTAGAAATATGATAAGCCAAAACAAAAAAGGAAGAGATATTAGGTGTAGCTAAGTGTAGATACGCGTATGCTTAAATATCCTGAAAAATTGATAAATCATTAATAAATCGATGAATCGATTTCATAGAAAAAATATATTCTGAGACGCCCTCAATTCGAAAATGATGTTGGGAAGGAAAGAATTCTTTTACGCATTCTCTTGACTGTAGATAGTAACTAATGAAACAAATGTGAACTTGAAAGATGAATATCAATTGATAATATTTTCTCAATATTCTTGAAAAGCAAAACATGTCTAATGAACTCTTTTTCAGAAAGAATAATATTTATGTACCTTTGTTTCGTTGTCCAAATATCAGTGTAAATAATAGCTGACTGATAACATTGATATTTGGATGCACATTTAGCTAATTGAAAATAATCAAAATCTAACCAAAAATGATTTTCAAAATTAAGAAATAAATTTTTCCCAGGATTTCTTTTATTTAAATTTTCAATAGGACATTGTCGCAGGTAATTAATAGTGCGAAAAAAGATTTTTGCTATTTGAATATGAGTACAATCATTGTCAAATGCATTATTATTTAGTTGTTCAAGAAGAAAAGTAAAATTATTTGTTAATAACTGACGAATATTTACATTCGTTGGCAATAATAATAAACAATAGATTAAATGTGGGAATAGTTTTTTTGCTAATTCAATTTTTAATTGTGTTAATTGTTTCAATTGAATAAATATACATGCATATGGATGTCCAATTTCTTTTTCTTCTATGTAATAATGTTCAATTTGTTTTAATAAATAATTAATTAATGAAATAAGCCATGTATCAAATGAAGTTATTAACCATGGATTCGATGATGAATTAAAGTTTCTTTGAATTTTTGATGAAAAATTTATCTGAGATAAAAATGGTTTCGAATATATTTGTGTTAAATCATTTTTTATATGTTTTTGATAAATTTCTTGTCCAATTGAATGATTTAAAATACTTTTTAAGGTATAACGAGTACATTCAACAATAGATTGTTCTTTATCAATTAAATATAACATAATTAAATCATCAATAATCCATAATGGAACTTGTTCATATGGGTCTTTTTCGGCATTTTCTTGTTTGCGATTTGTTAAAAATAAGGAACACTTTGATAAACATTTTCCAGCTAAAATATGATTTTGTTTTAATTCTATACAACCGAGAAGCTTTTGTTTAACAATGCCAACTATGGACGGATCTATGTTAACTGAAAATTGAGACGATGATAATCGTTCGTTTTCTAAATGATTATGAAACATTTCTAATATCCATTGAACTGGTAATGAAGGACAATGTTGAGAAAGATATAAGAAATAATCAGTAGTTGTCATTATTTGTTGTTTTTTCTTCGTTTCATTCGTTAAATATCCTCTATGAATAAAACAAAAACACTAAATATTGAATTGAAAAGAATATGTTGATAGATTGTTTAAAAGGAGAACTAATTGATAGTATAAGAACTTGATAAGTTTCTATGGACTGCACTTGAGTCTATAAAACTTTACGAAAGGAGTACTTTCCCAGTTTAGAGTAAGATCTAACTAATCTATGGTTACTCAAATATCATATTATAATTAACTAAGGAATGAGTAGATCCTACCCGGCAACGGTTACAAATAATCAAAAATAAACATCTCGTAACTTTGCAGCTACTATAAAATTTATATTGGTAGAAACAGTCTTTAAGGATACGATGATTATAATTTAAGTTGAAATCTAAAAATTGTTGTACTCTTAAAAACTTATCATTCACTAGCTCCTAATTTTGTTTTTATTAGGTTTACTAATTACCATCTTAAAATCTAAAATCTGTCGCCATTCATACAATAAATTAATTGATTAGTTTAATCCGATGAGAAAAATCACCCTAAATAGGCCAGTTCGATTCTGACATATTTCATATGTCAATGAAATGAGAGCATAGCTCTTTTTTCCCATTGAGTAAGTTATTTGAAACTATTGTATTGTCTAAACTAGAGGTTCAATTTTAACATATTAATTTGATTTGACAAGTAACAATACTAGCCATGAAATTTCTCAAATAACTCATATAGAAACATACATTCTTTCGATAGTTTTCAATCAGTTTTCAATATGTAGTTGTACAATTTAAAAAAAACACTTAGCTTACAATTTTTCAATTGTATATGATATGAAAATATACGTTGGATCATTATTATGCTTAATAAATTCATAAACATAGATAAAAATGTTTTGAATACGTTTCTTAGTCAAATATTGATCATAATTAATTAATGTTGAAATAATATCTGGAATGTGATGAAGATAAATTGATGAGTCAAATTCAAAGCCTTTTGTACATAGCTGATGAAGAAGTTTACAGATTATATTGAGAATTTTATTATTTAATTCTTGTTGATAAATTTGAAAATATTTGTTTTGAAAAGTTTTTTCAATATACCGTAATAATAAATAAGTTGAATCACGTAATATACTATGTAAATAATCATTATCCAGAGACTTCAGAAGTATATCAGTTAGAAACAATGAATATACATTAAGTAAACGAAGTTGTTCGTGAAGAGAATTCGTTGAGAAAAGATTTGATGATAAACAATGAAGAATTTCACCAATATCCTAGAAAAATCAAAGTTGAACTTAACTACTTTAAATCTAAAATATTAATTCAAAGAAAAGAAAATTTATCTTTCGGCTGCCAAGACTCTAAAGTATTGAAGAAATAAAAATAAATGTAATCAATGCTAAAATCATTTTATTGAATCCTTGAACTAATCTCAAGCGAAAGATTTTTTAATCGAATCATTTTAAATAGAAGTCTATTTAATAAAACTCCTTTTAGATATCATTTTCTTACTGTTGACTTGATTAAAAGTTCTGAAAATGTTTTCGCATTCACTATTTGTTTAATATAATCAAATGTATTTTTTAATGTTGACCAAGTAGAAACAGGTAAGATTGGTTCCGGTAACCATTTATCATAGAATTCATTTTCTTCACTATTCGAATAAGTTAACAAAAGATTTACAATAATCATTGTTAATTTTTGTTTCATCAAACGATTATATTCAGTTTTAGTAATGATTTTCTCAATTAATTGCCGATTATCCTCTGCTTGCCTATTGTCTTTCATTTTATTGGCTAATGATGGTAAAAGATATGCTTGTAATTGTGGAAAATAATCAATTAATGAAGATTTCGTATCATGAAATAGAGAATCAAGTTGTTGACGATGTAGTACTGATGAAAGAAAATAAGTTGAAAATAGAAATGAATGATATTGTGCAATAGAGTTAGTATTGAGAACATCCCATGGAAAATCCTTTATTTTATATGATGTTTGTTGACGCCAATACTGAATAATTGATTCAATAGGAACATTCCGAAGAAGATATTTAACAATAGTTTTTGATATTGAGTTTTTTAATCCAATTTCAATAATGTGAAAAGCTATTTGACGCGATAAATATTCACTTATATTTGATAAATAATAAAAGAATAAAATTGATGAACAGCTTTTTTCTATTAAACATTGATAAATTTTCTTTTGTTCATTAGATGACTTTAAACAATATTGATTATTAAATACAAATTCATTTGAAATTTCTTTATAGCCAAGAAATATTCCTAAACTTGATCGA
Organism: Rotaria socialis; assembly: GCA_905331475.1. Classification (NCBI taxonomy): domain Eukaryota; kingdom Metazoa; phylum Rotifera; class Eurotatoria; order Philodinida; family Philodinidae; genus Rotaria; species Rotaria socialis. Next base: position 52,480 of record CAJNYU010003162.1, on the reverse strand, counting down.
TCATCATCATCATCATCCATATGTTCACATTGATTTTGAGAATTCATTGGATTCGACTCATAAAATAAATTTAAACATAGTTTAGTTGCTTCCAAACGAATAAAATATGATGAATCATTTAAAATTATTTGAATTTCATCGAATGTTATTGGTTCATCATGAATAAGAATTTGTTTCATTTGAATCATTAATTTTCTTGTATTATTATTTAATAAAGTATTTTTATTAACTGTCATTTGCCAAAAAGCATCAATAATTTTTTTGAGATGTAACCAATTTTCATTGGAAAATAATTTTTCTCGTACTTTTCTATAAACAATTTTAATAAATAAATGAAATAAATAAATAAATCTTTGACACAGAAGTATGTCACGACGATAAATACGAAATGCTTGAGAAAAAAAATTTGTTAAATATTCAAAATCGTTTAGACGAATATTTAAATAATATTGCGATCGATTTAAACATAAATGAGAAAAAAAATTATTTAAATATTGGTATGATATTGGATTTGGTAAAGAAAGTTCTTCGAGATATAAATAAATTTTTTCTTCAAGAATACGAATTAATAAATTAATATTTGATTGATAATTTAAACAATATGGTAATAAAAATGAATTTGCATAATATTGCTTATCGTACAACGCTTGAAAACAAAGACTAAGAAGAATTTCAAATGTTTGAATTAATGGTAGTTTATCTTGAGATAGGCTATCGATTGGACATTCAACTCCTTCGATGTCACTGGATTTCGTTTTAGATAATTCTTGTGTTGCAAAATTATATAGATATGAAAGAAATTTTGCATCAAGAAATCCATAAAGAATAGACGGAATTTTATTCAATGAAGGTAATATGGGTTGAAGTAAACTAGAAGATGAATTCAAATAAATCGAAATTTTTATGTGTTCAAATAAATCATTAACGAATGGAATATCTTGATTTTTAGTATATAAGAAATTTGTCTCTTCAGTTAATTCACTGAATAAAATTTGAATCATTTCGATAAATCTTATTATTTGCATATTATTGTGTATTGTTTTCGTAAAAAATATTTGAAGAACATGAAGCATATTAATACCCAGAAATCCAAAATGAAGTAGTAATTTGTTGCGTTCACCCTATAGATAAAAGTTTCTTTTGACAACAAAAATATCTATGAGAAGAATAGATCAACTTAAAAAACAAAAACAAGAATCTTTCAATTTTTACAGCTGACTAAAAATTTATTATGAAATTCCATTAATGTTTATCTATGACACGAAGAGGAAGCAAGATAAGTATTCAATTTAGAACGAACTATAAAAAAATCTTCAGACGTTTGGTATTTTAACGATCACTTCTGCTGTGATCAGACGAAATCTGCCCGAATGAACAAAGACTCAATTAGAATGTTCAGTATAATGATATTAAAGTTCATCAATGCGCTATTCTAAATTTGCATAGAGCATTCAAATAGGATCAAAATATGAAAGTTTAAGTTTTACTTTTATTTCGATAGTAATTCAGTTTTTTCACTATAAGACTGTCAAATTTTTGATTAGTCAAACGTATGAATTGATGCGAAATTTAATTTTATACTTCATGGTGTGAAAATAATCTTTTCTGATGCAGTCTAAATAGACCTATCGTATCACTAACTTAAAATGTGTCCATTAAAGTGAAAATACGTTTTTGTCTTGGATTGAAAATTTCTCTTATGATTGGTTTCTTTTACGTTGAGTAACGAAAATATATGATGTTCAAGGTTAAAGTTTTCTCAGTATGAAAAAAAATCTAAATTCTCTACGAAATCAATCTAATCTATTCAATAGCTAATAACGAAAACATGATAGAAATACAGAAATCTATAAAATTAATTGTGTAATAAATCTTACTAAATGTTTATCTTTTAATTGTTGAATAAATCGAACATTTTTCTCATAGATTTCTAAAATACGTTTAAAGGTATTTAAATTTAATTCACATGTATGAAGTTTTGTACAAAAATTGAATTGTTGTTCTTCTTGTTCTTGTTCTTCTTCTTCGTGAAATGGAAAAAGTAATTTCAATCGAGACCATTCAAATTCAATTTGACTAAATTCATTTTGACTCGATTTCTTTTTTGTTTTAAATAATTTATTTGGTATTATATCAAATGAGTTGAACTGCATAAGTATTAATGCACATATATGAGTGTATTCAGGTGAATAAGATGCGAAAAATATTGATAAGTCATGTTCATTATTACGATATAAAGAAATTAAATCAGGCATTAATTTATTAATCAATTTATCTTCATCATCAAATAGATATTGATTACTTGGATGAAGTGTTAAATAATGAAACACATATTTAAGTGACGTTATTGATGAGCATGTACATAAATTTGAAAGAGATAGATTTTTAATCGATAGAATTTCTATTACATAGGATTCACATATTTGGATATGAATTAATGGTTGAATCAAAATAATTAAATTGGGTGTTAATTGACAATCCGGTATGTTAGTCAAAATAAGATGTAGACATCGAAGAGCATTCACTAACAGTGATGGTCTAAATTAAAAGATAAATAACGGAAAGATATGTTGTTTTTAACTCTCAAAATGGTTTGAATTTAGCATCAAAAAGAAGCAGCAGTAATTGTCAAGGCCTGTGTAATATAGCGTCATAAGACATAACAAAAGTTTAAAATTCGGCCAAGAAAACTCTCTAGTCGCTTACTGCATACCAAAAGACATACAATAGTCAATCAGATAACTTATATAGACTTTTAAAATATGGAATACTATGTGAAACAAGAATCAATTTGAGTTTTATCTTTCGATCTATCTACAGTTAAATATTAACATCTATTTAAACATTTGATTAGATAAATATAACTATAGGTACATCGCTCACTGTTTTTAATTTTTCAATCTAGTAATTACGGATTCATGAGTTTAATGATAATGTCGATGAATTTAACTGAAAGTCAGTTGAAAAAAATTTCAGTCAGAAAAATATTTCGGAAGGCTTATTTATTTTAGGTTTTGATTTAGATAGACGACATATAGAATAGAAATAACATATATTACTATCAGAAACCATCTTATAATTGTATAGAAATGAATTTCCCAAGTTTTTATTGACTATTATGTCTCAAACTGCTTATCTATTCTATTTACCAGAGAAACTTGAAAAGATTTTGAATTTAAGAGAACACTTGACAGATTCTAGTTATTTTGTGGAACTCACATATATTTTCGAAGAAAATATATGTGTAAGTTGAATTGTTAGGTTTTTGCGGCACCCCTNTTAAAAAGGTTTTATTATCTTATTTTTGAACAAAATATGATCTCACTACACTGAAAAAATAAAACTTCTATTTGATCAGTATCTAATTGATCGAAATATGTGAGTTCCACATTTTAGCCCCAACGGGGTTGCGCTGACAAGCTTTTTCAATCAATTTTTTGAAAACAAAATCGATTAGATAAACCTGAACTCAGTCATTTGTTACAGAATACACCGAAAAAAAATAGCACCACACGCAACCAAAAACGTTTCGTCCTTCCTCAGTGCGAAACTCATAAAAGATTTCGAATTTTCTCACTAAGCTTAAAAAGGGTTTCGCAGATACTACGAAACTTAAGAAGGGTTTCGAATTTTGAAATGAATTCTGAACCTATTTTAGGTTTCGTAGGTTTTCCACAAAACCTTCGAAAACGTTTGTTGGATTCTTGGTAATTATTTTGAGACTATCTTGGGGTTTTACGAACTCTTTTTGAAGGTTTCGAATTGGTTTCAAAAATGACTCCGTGTGGTGCTATTTTTTTTCCAGTGTAGCATAGCAGATATTTCAACATAAATAGAAAATCTCTATCATAAAATTTTCAGTAAAACTTGGTACAGAGAAAAAAAAATTTGAACCTCAATAAAGCAGTAGTTCTTGAGTAAGTCAAAATAACAACGAAAAATTTTCATTTCAATATGTTAGATTCGGATAGAAACAAGAATACATTGCGTTTAAAACAGTTACTTTGATGTAACAGTAACTTCCTAGTAGAGCATACTTTTAAGAACAATTATTTGCAATGAGTGAAAATATTCATTTTTTTCTCTTTAGAACTTAAGCAGCTTTTCATTCTGGCTGGTTAAATCGAACTAAACATAACCAGCATTCTATGAAATATACCATGATGTTTTAAACAATTTTACCTTCGTTCATCGGTTAGAAATCTTTTTATAACAGTTATATAATAATTACAATCTGTTGATGATAATATCATATTTCGTTCAAGTTGTAACGAAACTATTTGAAAACTATAAAAAGAAAACCAAATTCTTCTAATAGAAAAGTTCCATGAAAACACATTCATTGTTTCTACCCAACAGCTTGATGATGAGGATCAATTGATTGAAATAAATTTTGAAAATATTTCAGTTGTAAATCCACATTTGTTGATATACACATTGAATTTTCATAACGTGCTCGTTTTGAACTGGGTTCAAATAAAGTTTCATCATCATCATCATCATTATCATTATCAACTAGTTCATTTTTAATTGCAATTTTATTTAAAGCAAACTTTAAAAAAAACATGAAATCAAGTTGTAATTTTTGAAATAAACATTTTAGAAATTTCTACCTGATAAAAAACGCTACTTGCTAAATGAAGTAAATCAAAACGAACTATAAATTCATTTTGATTTTGTCGATTATTTAAACGTTGTTTATGGCAAATTTCATCAATTTCTCTTAAAATTAAATCATTTATATCTCGCAGATTTTTCTAATTAAACAACACGAATACGAAGACTTTTTTGAAAGTTTTTAAAATGAAACTTACCATCCAAATATCATCAGATACTTCCGTAATACACTGTCGATGATTAGGATGATGAATACTCATTTGTAAGCGACTAAATTTAATAATTTCTGTCTAGAAGCAAAAACAGAAGAACAATAGCAATCGATTAACCCGTGTCTTTTTTTCATATTTTACTTTTGGCTTATCACTACATTTTCTTCTCCAAATATCGATTAGGGATGGTAAAAGTTCATTACCCAAATGGTAAACTTCATCTGGCATATCGAATAAATATTTGAATGACCACGAATTAAGTGAACAGAGTAAATTTTCAATAACAGAAAAATGATTAGAATTTCTAAATAACAAAAATTTCAAGTAACTTTTGCTTGTGTCTTTCAATCAATGCAAACTTTAATTGTTCAATTTCAACTTTTAAAAATTCAAATAGATCTTTTCGAATTGAAGATTTAGTTAAATCAAGATCATAATAAACAACGAATTTCTCTATAAGAAATTTTAGATATGAACTATAGAGGGCTTGATCACTTTCACGAAATGATTTATTTTGAGTTTTTGACAAAGACATATATAAGTTACATAAATCTAATAGAAAACAAAAAGAAATAATAATATCTAGAAAAATATTTCTTTTTTTACCAGTCCATTCTTGTTCACGTAATTCATTAACATATTTATGAAACGATAGAACATTAGTAATTAGTAAATGACTTAATTCCTTGATAACAATTGCACAGGATGACCAAGCTTCACTAATTATTATTGAAATAATTGATTCAATGACTGGACGTCCATCAAGTTCAGGAGCACCTTGAACGTAAAATGTTGCATTAATTTGTATAGTTAGATTTGAATACATACGTGTATTTGCATTTTCTATAAGAGTTCTAAATAGTTTCAATGCTTCCTGATATTTGATATCAGCTGATACATTCTTTGTTGATTTTGTTCGAATACTGGCTAATTCATTGATTGTATATTCTCGAATAACCTGAATTTGTAAGAAAGACTAAAAAATCAATAAGGAATATAAATGTTAAAACGAACATTGAACATTTCATTCCATGTTATTGAACTTTTTGCAGTAGTTTCATTTTGAATGTCTTTGTCAAGTAATTCATGTATTCGATTATCTTTAAGTAATTCAACGAATGTTTCGACATTTCTCTGGAATTTCAAGAATAAAAACACGAATTCTTTTCGATAGATTATTCTACCTTTCGCTCAGTGACTGTAGTTGATGAGACAAAGACGTGCAGACATTTACGAAGAGCTAACTCTATTGCGTCCATATTTGTCTAGAAATTTCAAATAAAAATAAAATCTTATTTGCAATGATCATGAAAAAGACAAGAAATGATATTTCGTGATACGTGTGCAATACCATTCATAATACATACACGTGTGTGCATTGTTAGCAATGAAATGATTCATAAGAGAACTAACACTATTTGGTTAAAATGCACCATTCATAACATTAGTTAAATTTATGTTGAAATGAAATAGACAAAAAAACAACAAACATTTGAATAGCAGAGAAGTTCACAAGTTTTCAGAATTTATTAATATTGTAAGAAAGAATTTTTTTGAAAATTTATTTTACTCTGATTGAAAGTAGATTTTATATTCAGAAAAATGACATAAATGATTTGAAACTACAAAAAGCATAGACAATCAATATATGAATGCTCGTTGTAAATGGATTCACATTCTAATTTTTAAAGATTTTGACTATACGTGTATTAACTCATAAGCGAACAAGATCGCCTCAATGAATAGATTAGCTATATAAATTTTTTTGTACACACACACACACACGAGATTGTTTAACGATAAGCAAAGTATTTCAGATGGTTCTCCGATGTAACCACTTAACATGATTATTTATATAGGTACCATGGAATTGTTCTATTGTATTGTAATATCAAGTGACACCGATGAGAAGGTCTTTGCAATTCTATTCGATAGCTATGTATATGGATGAGCCATTTAAGCTAACACTAGGGGTATTTTTAGCATTTCCATTCGGGAAAACTATTTCCTTGGGTATTCAACAGCAGTAGATCATTTTTTTTTAATATAAGTGCAGTATTTTTATTTGCCATTAGAACGTTTTTGATTTTCTAGAATATCATGTGAATTCTAGTAATTTAGAAGAAGAATAGAGACAATTTATTTAGAGAAAAAATATAGTAACAAGGTATCACATAACATCTTTTCAGTGACAGACAAATGAGAATAAATAAGTCTGAAGATTCGCTTTATCAACATCTTGAAGATTAGATCAGAATAAAATTGAATGACAATATAGTAATAGTAACAAAAGCAACTAGACAAATAGAAAAAGCTTTCCTAAAACAAAAAAAAAGAATAATTTAAACATGCTGACCGACTACGAGTTTTATTCCTCTATTCGCTAATATTGTGAAAAACAATTTTTTAATGTACATTACGACTTATACCATCATGATGTTTAGCTATCGCACTTTGCTGGTTCAATAAATCACGGCGTCTATTTTCTACATTTCGTGAAACTTGCATTTTTAATGATATTGACAAACTTCTGCCATTTGTTGTATTTGTACAAGAACTTCTGTTTTGATCATCATAATTTGTTTGTTGATTTGGTAAATCGTTTTTGTTGTTTCCTGTTGTTTTTCGGATCAGATGAACTTTACCACGTATATTAGCTGATGACTGCTCACTAACAAATGATGAACGAAAACGTTTTAAATCTTGATATTCTACAAGTACCTGACGATATTGTTGATTTGTTGATGCTCGACGTTGGTTAACACCGTTCATCATATCTGTCTGCAACATTGATCCTATATCAGGTTTCGCTTTAACATGAATTGTCTTCATTAGTGCTTGACGAAATTCTGTACCTGATAAACAATAACTAAAAATACTAGCGTAATTAAAATACATTAAGATATTATAAATAGTCCATTGTATACGTCGGCAACGCATCGTATCAACGGACGCTTTATGTGATAATAAATCAATTATAAATGCGGTTACTGGTAAAGTTGTTGCAACGAATATAAATGATGAACATATCATAATTAAACATAATGAACGAAGGCGATTTGTTGCTTTGGAACGGCTAACGACTTCACTTTTCTTACCAGGACCAGATACGAGAAATACACGATTAATAACAGTTAAATTACATAAAATAATAAAAGTAAAAGGGATTATTGTGACAAGAAACATGTCGATCCATGTATAAATGTGTTCAAAGAAATGTACATAACTCGGATGCAAATAACATCGTTGGTATTGGAATGGATTTACAGTCGACCGTGTAGAATTCAACGCATTCGAATTCTTATTGTCATCTTCACCTTGGACAAATATTAATAGATGTATATTAGCTAATGATAGAACAGTGAATACGATGCTTGAATTAATCGATGCTTGGCTTGTACGACACCATTTCGATGTGTAAATCGGAAATTTTACAGCAACATAACGATCAAGATTTAGACAACATCGAAACCAGGATGAAAGGTGAAGTGTATTACTAAAAGTATAATGAAACAGAAGTATTTATGTTCGTCTACTATGAAAAAAAAAACTTACTAGAAAAAGAAAACATGTAGTTTACACAATAGGGTACCTTGAATATGAAGATGAAAACTTGATGATAATAGTAATTCACGTAATAAACCAATATATAAAAGAACAGTATCGGCAATAGCCATAAGTGTCAAATAACGATAAACGCTATGTTGTCGCATTTGTATTAAAACAACTATTGATAGAAGATTGCCCACTGTACCGAGACCAAGTAAAAATGGATAAGTGTACAATTCAATTTGTTGTGCAATCTCTTCTCGGAGCGAACAATTCAGTGTCAGCATCGTTCACTAACAATCATTTAACTAATAACATATTAACCGATTCTAACCATTTCTACAGACAGAGACAAAAAATAGAAGAGCACAGACATAAAATAACATATTATGTTCATTTCAGACCACTGACAGGTAATTTCCTTATCTTATAATGTCATGCAAACAATCTGATGATTAAATGAGAAAAAGAAGAAGAAGAAAGGTTTGTTCGCTTCAAATGACATATACTATATCTTGTTTTGTTTTCAAGACACCATCAAAACATCAAAAATGTATTAGATATTGTATTAAAAGAAAAAAAATCGTAGACAGACAAAAGCCTAATATAATTATGAACAGCAAGTATGAAATGTGCACTCAATCTATTGGAATATTCAATATGCTAACATGTTTGCTTTTTGTTTGAAATGTTATGATGTCCATCAATTACTAACCATCGATAAGAAGAACAATAGATGGAGAATAAAATGAATTTCGCAGTAGTTTACGTTCCACTGTATATGAAGAGTTTAAAGATGTGCAGAAAAATGAAAACTTCACGAATTCTTTTATACTACCGTGCATTTTAAGAATCAAGAGTATGATTGTAAAAATTACAACTTTTCTCAAGTAGAATCTTGTTAAAATAGAAAAGTAGAACAATTATCTGATCTGTAAAAGACAACAAAACGAAAGAAAAGTTTTTTTTATCTGTGTCAATATTTACTGTTTTGATGTTAAATAATTTGACAACGTAGAAAAAAATTAGAATTTTTCATCTCACAACCTTTGCCATAGTTAGAGTAATGAAAACGGCATAGCATGTGACTGATTTCTAATGAAATACCTTTTACCATAGGGAAAAAAGCAGTATTGACACGTTTTATTTCTGATAAATATTGTCAGTGATTCAAAACTGGCTATGACTAAAATGGGACTGAAAATATCATTCACTACCTTCATTCTTTTATTTCCGATTTGATTCTTAATAGTATCTAAGGAGTCTATAATACCCATTGTGCATGTTAAACAGAAAATGAAAGGGACACATTTTCTGTTCAGTGTTGAATATAATGTGACATGCCATATGGCTCCCTGATGAACACAACAATTTTTTATGCTGTTTCTCACCATTACAACCATTGCTCTCGCACTAGTTTCCTGAAAGATATAAGTATAAGCAATGACGTAGATACATCGCTGCAAAATCATATTCTTGTTTTTTAGACACATGAACAAATTCTCTGAAAATCATGCTATTATCATTTGATGGAAAATATTTCATGATTGAAAAATGTGCGATTGATTTGTTAAAGAAAATGCTCTGTTCTTTTTGGAATAAAACTGTTGTATGGATGTTTGGTAACTCATCTAATTACTCTTTTTCGATTTTAAAAAGATTTTTAGTAGCTAGTGTAAATTTTTTCTGATTAAACATAAATAAAATAGCTTTGCAATTATCATAAATGTAAAACGAATTCTGTAAACATTTTCCAAGAGTATGATCCTTAAAGTACTACTCAGTGCATGAAGAAGACATTTTCATATTATTTAATAAAAAGTTGATTTCAGGAAACGCACGTCATGACTGTTAAATCATAGAATAAAAACCAATTAAGTTATTTTGAATTAGAAAAAAAACGATCGCACAAGTCTGTCACTATTACTTTTTTCCGTAGATTGCTAACATCATTTCACAATTTTACTTGCAAATATGTATTCTGAAGTTCTAAGACGTAGTCAAAACTGCAATATTTTATTAAGATTTTTAGCGTACGTTTGATAATCTAGCAAATCAGTACAAGGAAACAGTAATGGTTTCGTCCTATTTATAATGCGTTACTCACAGAGATGTCCACAGGGCAACATTTTGCACCCTGTCCTGCCCTTTTGAAAAAAAATGAATAAATTTAAGATGTGTCCTGCCCCTACCCTGCCTTGTCGGTTTTCAGCAGGGCAGGGCATGGTACCCTGCTGAATTGAAATAGCGTCTGTGTTGTAATTTTTGATATATTTCAAAATAGAAAGACATGTTTCTCATTGTACCATAGAACAATTTTTTGTTTTAGAGCCAGTTCAGACAAGTCACGATGGACCCTTCTTAATTAGAGGTGGTCGATTTAATCGATACTTTTATGATGATAGATGCAAGCGTTTGATGAATTCATGCGAAAACTGTTTTAAAAAATCTTGTTCCATTCTTGAGACCTTAGATTTTTCTGAGACCTATACTTCTTAAAGAAAATATTCATTTTTGCTTGAAATTTTCAATGTAGATCTATCTTTAGTTGAGGTATTTTCCCTGAAAATATGAGCTCAAATTGATCGATTATTGATGAGTTGACCTCGAGTATCAGTAATATTGAAAAAATTGCGTTTTTTTTGTATTTTGTGGGTGTACATTTTCATTTAGTAGATAATACTGGCGAGCTAAAATTTTAACCACAGAGATCGCATTGACTAGGCCTGGTAAAAAATTTTGTTCTCCAGCTAGTTTCATTTTTGAATGGAATCCTCATGAAAAATGTGATTCTCGATCATCATGATTTTGATGAAAATCGCATTTTTACAACGGCTTTCGATCGATGAGGACTAACAGGAGAACTAAATTTTTTATCAGACTTAGTCAAGGAGATCTCTGTGGTTAAAATTTTAGCTCGCCAGTATTATCTATTAAATGAAAAAGTACACCCACAAAATACGAAAAAAAACAGAATTTTCAATGTTACCGGTGCTCGAGGTTAACTCATCAATAATCGATCAGTTTGAGCTCATATTTTCAGGGAAAATATCTCAACCAACGTGTTACAAGGATGTCGCTCGCATACAAACTCTATATATGTCATCCTCCATCCTTTTTCATCTTCTTTGACCTGGATTTGTTTCTCTTGTTTCTCTCTCTTCTCTTCTCTTCTCTTGTTTTTCTCTCTATATAAAGATGTTACTATTATATTCAAGGACATTCTTGTTAATAAAGTTAATGTGCAAGTTGTACGTACACACATATATTTCTCGCTCTAAAAATGAAGATGAAGAAAAAGTACTTGTTTTACCTTATACATTATTTGAAGTAGTAAATGTAACTGGAGCAACAGACAAAGAACCTTTTTCGATTTATTTACGAAATGTACCGGTACCTGCACTTTCTCTTTTCAGTTTTTTAAAAGAGAAACCAAAGTATATTGAATAAAATATGAATTCAAACACATATTCATGGAATAACCAATTCCTACAATCATTATTACAGTTATTTTATACGTCGAGAAAACGTTCTTTTGTGATATATAATTATACCAAAAAAAATGTTCGACCAATCGTTTTATAAATTCATCGCACGATCAAGAATTCAAACATGCTTTGTTATCTCACACAAAAAAAATGCCGGAAACGTATATTTCCCTGAATAACGCAAATTGTGTGAAATATTGTTTCGGTTACTTATCAATACTTCAATGACTGAAGTCTGTTATGACATATAGATATTAGACGTATGGTGATCTCTCACTTGAGAAGTCCCAGGTTTCTTGCTGAAGATTACTTCTTCATTAACGATCGTTACTAGAATAGATATATACTAGATCAACATCATCCTGAAGTAAAACAGTATTGTATTAACTACTTTCATAATCTAGAATAGCAAAAAAAACAAAAGTTTTTCTCAAAATAAAACAAAGGATCTAACAATCAAACTAAATTTTCTCTGATAGATAATCATTTTGATATTATGAGATATACGTCATTTAAAAACATCACTTATAAATTACTAGAAAAGAATACTAGCGGGTGGACGAGAAGGAATGAAGTTCTCGATATTTTTTTCATTATCATCTCCAGTTTTTATAGTTGTAGACTGAATTTTGTTTTTCAAGAGATTCAACCTTTGGTTCTCTACAAAATCATATACAGATGGCTATCATATAGATACAAGTAAGAAGAATAGTTGCTATTCTAATACTAAGAATATACAGCATCAACAACTTTCGAGCATGGAAAACGATTCTATTGTATTAATGTAGTCGTACATCGATTTATATAGATAGATTTTGACAAAGTGAACTATCTGAATCTTTACAACGAAACTTTATTGCATAAAATAGCGTTAAATAAATGTCACTCTTCTTAAGTTTAGAAATATCAGGGTTTTTTTTGTTAATTTGAAAAAAAAGTAACGATTATTCAACACTTATTTATGTAATAAAGTTTCGTCACGAAAATTGTTTAACATACTATAGTAAGAAAAAGCTTTTCACGTTCTGCAAAACAGATGGTTCACTTTGTCAAAATACAGGAGAATTGTGTTTGGTTCTGTGAAAGGTGTTGATGTCGCATGTTCATAACAGAGACGCGCACAGGACAAAATTTTTTGTCCTGTCCTCACCTGTTCTGCTGGCTACCTCGGTCCTGGCGGGCGGCAGGACAGGACAAAAATTGAAACCTTATCCTGTCCTGTTTTGCCCTGTTGGCAGTTTTCGTCCTGGCGGGCGGCAGGACAGGCCAAAAATCTAAATCTCATCCTGTCCTGGTTTGTCCTGCTGACTTTTTGAGTCCTGGTGGTCGGCAGGACAATGCGTTAAAGTCCTGGTTGGTGTTACTGATTTATTTGGATTTTACTAGTGACTGAAAACTAATTATGAGCCCAAAATTTGGACTCCAAACTCTAGCTGTTGTTGACCAAAGTAAATATTACTATTAGAAATCTTAGACTTAATTTATTTGATATCATTTTCAAATACAACAAATATACTTTAAATTATCACTTATTTATAAATACAATAAAGTAGAAAAATATCTTAAGTTTCTATTACTTTATATTTTTTTGGGTTCATGTTTAAGCAAAAGTTCAATTTTTTAAGATTTTAGTGGAGTTGATGAAGAAATTTCATTAGGAATCATAGTAAATATATATTTAAAAAGACGAATCTAAATAAAGAAAATGTCATAAAAAATGAAAAAAATAATGTTAGAATTAGAAGAAATAAGTAATAACTGTTTCGCGTTGTTTCTCTTTGTATTCTGAATAAGAATTTCTGAATCACTGATGATTAAATCTGATTCGGTACTTTTTTTCGACTAATATTTAAATTAATGTGATAGTTCATTCCTATAGCGATATTTATCACTCAGTAACCGTTTCATGTGTCATACGACAATATGTAGAACATAGATATGCATGTGCACAGGACAAGACTTTTTGTCCTGTCCTCACCTGTCCTGCTAGCTACTTTGGTCCTGGCGGGCGGCAGGACAGGACAAAAATCTAAGTCTCATCCTGTCCTCCAGGACAGGACAGGACACCAGGACAACAGGACAACAGGACCGTCCTGTCCTGTGCACGTCTCTGGTTCATAATATTGCTATAATCAATTATTTTATCTTTATTCCATGACACTCGTTTCTGTTTTATTTTGTAGAGGCTCCAAAGCTGAATCTGTTGGAAAAAAAATATTTAGTTCAAAACTATGAAGTCTAGAGAAGATAATGAGAAAATACTGAGACTCTCATTCTTTACTGCCTACTACATTCATTTTGCATTGTTTCAGAAGAAAATCAGAAAGTGGAAAATTTCTTTTTTTTTCAAAGCTTGGACGATCATAATAGTTTGAAAAGATTGTATTTGAATTTATAGACAAACATGAATTCATTTACAATCAAAACAAAATTCATTCGAACGCAAGTCAAAATAGTTGAATATTTAAAGTGAATTTCAATCTGTGACCAACAATTCATTATCGTAAATTTGCTTTTGTAGAAGTTTATTTTCTGATTTAAAATAAAAATAAAAAGATGTAGATTATGAGAACAAAAAACTTGTTCAGATCATTTTGTTTCGAGATTTTACAATAATAATATGCTTATGAGAAAAACAAAAAAACTGTTGGTTTCTAGCGTGCAAATCGACTAAAAAGTATACCAAACAGACATCCTGTTACAAAGAGAAGAAAGAAAAAACCAATTTGATAATATTGATTCAGATTTGAACTCGATTGATATTTCGGCATGCGTGATTGCTTTTTACAAATGATTGGAGGTTGACTATAAGGTTGTAATTCAAGTGATGATGCAGTTGTAGTTGATGTTTGCGCATTATTGACAAATTTTGGTAAAAATCTTTGAGGGATCAGATATGAAGACACATTGAACAAATCAGCAAACACTTGATATTTGTCACTATGATAAAGAAAAAGAACATGATTCATTTCATGATTCTTGGCGAAATTGAATTGTATGAATTTTGAAAAGCTAACAGAAAATGATGTCACAATTTCTGATTTGGGATTTTTTCAATTAGTCATATGTAAAAAGACGTAAAAGTTGAATCAGTCTATCGAATGTGAATCATTGGGAAATAATAATAAAAAAATTCTTCTCAGTCTTGTTATGTCCTGCACTTTATTCAAGTACAATGAATGAGAGTGATGGTGGCAGTGACGTCATTCACGTTAGTTTCTTTTCTGCTTGAATAGATATTTTCCCTTTTTCTTTCATATATGCATGTTATATTTTCTTTTTCTTATATGCTTCTTGATTACAACTTGTTAAATGGATTTTTCCTCTCTTATTGATTATCTATAGGGAATTGTTCATTGTATGGATATTCCACTATATTTAGTCATTATGTGATAACAAAGAGAGAGAGAGAGAGAGAGAAATTCTGAAATAAACTAAAAGAAAAGTAGATATAAAAAATCTATTAAATGTATGTAAAGGTTGATATTTTAAATTATCAATAATTTTCATAAGACAAAAACATTTCATTCTTTATTTCTGTTGAAAATGTTCAAAGTATTTTTCCGATAATTAACTCTATTTATAATCGTTCATCTTTACCTGATAGTTTCTTTGAGATAAGAGAAACCACCGGTACCACCAGTGCCTGGTTTTCGACCAATTTGACGTTGAACCAAAACAACATGTTTATCTACGAACAGAAAAATATTCATCATATATTTACAATAAACATAAGATTGCTCTGCATACAACGCCAACTTGCCATCAAACCATCGATATCCATAAGCAAACTAAGCATTTCATATGCTTGTTGAAAGCACGGTTCTTGGTGATAATGTGAAATCATTAATGCAGATAACATTGCTTTTTGGCTAATTCGACGTTCATTGTTGTCTAAAAGTTTTCGGTATTCATTTGGATCTGTCATCTTCTTAAATTGTTCATTTGTCGTGTTTGCATTTCCTTCGGCGGCTTCCGCATCAGTACCATTCTATTCATTACAAAGAAAAAACAAAATATTTATTTGTGTATTACCTCTTTGAAGCATAATTTTATTTCATTATAGTAGTTTCATGCATACCCGAATTTTTTCTTCCTTTTCATGCTCGATCATATTTTGTATTGCTGATTTAAATACATCATTAAAGTCGAATGATGTATTGTCATAGATTTTTTCTAGCCATCGCTAAGTAATACAGAATAATATTTATTTAAGTTACTTTGAAGAATAAAAATCTTATGAATTACTTCAACATGACGTAATAATGGCAGTTCTCGTACAGCTGATTCAAGTTCATTAGCTTGTTCACCTTTGAACATTGTTCGAATAAAATAGTTCGTTTTATATGAACTTCGAAATGCATCAGTTAAGCCGAGTTTCATTTCAATGATGCGAAATTGTAAACTTTGAAAACCACTTGCTGGAGTAATAAATTCTCGGAATTCGAGAAATTCCATTGGTGTCATTGATTCAAGTAATTGTAACTGATCGATTAGCATGTTCCATATTGTTGCTGTACGTTTTAAACGTAAGTTAATGTTAAAAAGAAAAGGTATCGCATCATCATTTTGGTCGAAAATATGTCGAACTGAATCAATTTCAAATAAAATTTGTTTGAACCAAAGTTCGAAAACTAAAGAAAGTATTAATCGATTAATTATAAAGCTTTATTTTAAATTACCTTGATGAATCAAAATAAAAAAATGTTCATCGTGTACAGGCGGAGTGCTATTGTCCGATCGATTCGTATGACTAAGACACTTAAGTGCAGACAATAGTATATTTGTGCGCAAGTATGTCGAATAGTTTAATGGTTGCTGAACGATTTCATCATGACTACCGTTGCCATTTTGGGTTGTTGTATGAATTGGTGATTCACCAGTTAAATCGTTATCACTGGAATCATTCGGGATATCGTCAAAAGTCGGTTGCATGAAAGGGCAAGACATAGTGGTTGCTGTTTTATCTAAAAATGTTCAAAAATTAATAAACATTTTATGGAACAAGTATCTTTCTGATCAGTGAAAGTCGCTAATTTGACTTCGTGTTGGATCGAAATCACACATTATAGTCCAAAGGTGAATTTCTACTAAAATAAGATCTATAGAAGCAATCTATTTTCGCAATCACTCCTAACAATTTCATAGATGACAGAAAAGCAACTGTAGAATCTATGAAATCATTTTGTTTGAAATAAAACGATTTCCAAGATATAACTATTGAGATCGTTGGTAAGCATAGAAGTATCTTGAAACTTCTTTGCAGTTGGCATTGCACATGTATCAGATGAATATGAAGAGAATGTTAGCTAAAATACATGGTGAAGGTTCAGAAAACTATATGAGAAAGTTATTTCTATAGAAGCTTACAAAACACAATAATATGGGATAAGTATAAAAAAAAGATATATATACATTTATCAAAGCTGTTGTGTCATATGATGGAAAAATTCCTTTTATTTGAGCGTGTAATAAACGATTACTAATCATGATTGCAAATAAAAATATGCTACTTCCGATCGTCAGTTCTGCTCTTTAGAACCAATGAAAGGAGAAGAATTTGAATCATAAAAGAAGGAGTCCAGTTAAAATTGCGTTTTTTCTTGAATGAATAATCAACACAGCAGGAAAAAACTGTGCTGAAAAATGTTAATGGCAACATATATGGCATGAAGGGAAAAGAAAGATGAAAAAGAATCACGTCGACTTTAATTAGTCAATGCATAGGTGCTATCGTGAAAGTAATAGTTGGGAAGAACTTCATTTTCTCAATAGGCTTGAGTCATCATATTGCTCATGACTGACAAAACAATGAACCACCTATATATTCAAGATGAATATTGACAATTTCTTTACTTTTACTTCCTTAAAATCGCAACAATAAGCATCAAAATAGTTGCCATCAAGTAAGTAGGAGAAAAAAACTGATTATCATCAATTATTGAATATGTAGATAGTGCAGAATGAGTGGACAAGCAAATTTAAATATGAATGGCAAAGAAAATGACGAGAAAATTCAAGAGGACATCAGTACCGATGAAGATATTGTGAATCCATGGACAGTAAAAGCTGAATCAATGACGGGAATTGATTATGATAAAATAATTGGTAAGTAAGATGCATGAATACTGAAACTGTTTGAACGTAATTATTCATTTGTTTTTTAACAGAGCTAAATCAATTTATCTGTTATCATTCTCTTTCTTATAAAAAATGAGATTGATCACGATGCATTTGAAATTTTTGTGATTTGATTCGTGTGCTCGAAATCTTTTCATATGAATGACTTTTGAATCTACTTTTTCTTGTAACATGAAATCAAAAGTAGTTCCAAAGTAATCTAAGAACTTGAAAAGAATGCAAATTCAAGAAAGAAATTAAATTGTTTTAGTAGAGAAATTATTCGAAAAGAAAAATTTTCTTTTTCTTCCTAATTTCAGTTCGATTCGGCTCATCGCCTCTAACCGATGACTTGGTAGAAAAAATGCAAAAGCTGATTGGTCGTCCGGTACATCATTTCATTCGGCGTCGAATTTTCTTTTCTCATCGGTAAATATTGATTTATTCAGTAGGTATATCAAATTTAGTTTTATTTCACTATTTTTAGAGAATTAGAAACAATATTGAATGCTTATGAACAGCAGAAACCTTTCTATTTATATACTGGACGTGGTCCATCATCAGAAGCTATGCATTTAGGGCATTTAATTCCATTTATGATGACCAAGTAAGAAAAATAAAATATGAAAGAAATTTATTCTAATTTTGAATTTAATTCAGATGGTTACAAGATGTATTTAATGTTCCATTAGTCATTCAAATGACAGATGATGAAAAGTTTCTTTGGAAAGATTTAACACCAGAAGAGACTAATCGATTAGCACACGAAAATGCAAAAGATATCATTGCTTGTGGTTTTGATGTTGAAAAAACATTCATCTTTAGTGATTTTGAATACATTGCGTACGTAGAAATTCTTCATTCTTTTTTATTTTTATCGGCATTTAATTACTTATATTTTTGTTGTTCTAGTCAATGTTCTAATTTTTACAAGAACATTTGTCGAATTCAAAAATGTGTCACATACAATCAAGTCAAAGGTATAGATATGCTTAACTCTTATTTTCCAGTCAATTTTCTTTCGTATCAGTAAAATTCTAACATGGGAAATAATGAAATATTACTATAGAGGAGGATTTTGCAGGATTTGTTATTCTATGAGTTTAAATAAATTTTATACAATTTATTATTATTTTTTTAAAATAGCCATATTCGGTCTAAGCGATAGTGATTCAATTGGAAAAATTGGTTTTCCTGCCATTCAAGCTGCTCCCGCTGTAAGTTCTTCGTTTCCATTCATATTCAAAGAAAGTGGTAAAGAAGAATTGCGATGTCTCATTCCATGTGCCATTGATCAGGTTGATACAATTTCTTTTTCTCTTGACTTTGAAAAATTTTGTCTTATGGTAATAGGATCCTTTCTTTCGAATGACACGCGATGTTGCACCTCGGCTCAATTTTCCGAAATGTGCTTTACTTCATTCAATCTTTTTTCCTGCTTTACAAGGTGCCCAATCAAAAATGAGTGCATCTGATGCTAACTCTTCAATTTTTCTTACTGATACAGCTGCTGAAATCGAATACAAAGTAAAGGAAAAAAATGTTTTAATTACATATTAATCATTTTCGTTTCAGATTAATCATCATGCATACAGCGGCGGAGGTAAAACATTGAAAGAACATCGACAAACAGGTGGTAATTGTGACATTGATGTTTCTTATCAATATCTCAAGTTTTTTATGGAAGACGATGAAAAACTGAAAGAGTTGAGAAATGTAAGTGTGAAGGATTAGTTTATTTGAAACAATTTCCTTTCTTTTTTTTTTTGTAGAGCTATTCATCGGGTGATTTATTAACAGGTGATTTAAAAAAAGAATTGGTTATTGTATTGCAAAAATTGATTGCCGAACATCAACAACGACGAAAAGAAATAACTGATGAACAAGTTCAACAATTCATGACACCTAGACCATTAAAATTTGGATAATCTGATGTTCATCATATTGATTTTTTTGTCATAATCTAGACATATATATTGTTTTTTTTTTGAATCAATGAAAAGATCTTAAGAGAGAGTTCATGATAGGACCATCCGTCGACATCGGTAAAATTTAGATTTCTCATATGATAGCCCTTTCTGACTTATCCATGAGAAATTGTACGACGTACAAGTGACCCACGTGTAAACACGATCGAAAAAAGCTTTTTTCTATGATGCTCTTAATATTTTGAATTTGTCTCTGCAGTAATTCATTAGTTCGATTTCGACGACACCTCCAAAGATGTAGAAATGTCTTCTCTACAAAACTAACTAGCTGAATTATGCCTGAAGTACATTGTACTAATCTATAATGTCAATATATCATCAGAATTGTTGCTGAAAAAAGAAACAACGACTTTCTCGTGTTTTATCTCGATAATCGACATGAATGATTCTGTCCAAAAATATTTTTTATATTTTCTGAAAGCTCTTAAAATTCTGCATCGTGTAAACTATGACTCAAATGGTTTGAATTCTGACAGAGAAAGTTAGTCATTGCCATAAGTGTTAACAGATCATGGTTATTTTTACTTATTTGCTCAGTTCTCGCCTCCTGTACATTGTAGATGTAGCCGAATCAAAAAGATGACCTGAGATTCGTAATCAGCGTCACAAACTTTGTCGACTAGACTGTTCTCAAAATACTTTCAAGCGTAACATATATCACTTGCTTGGTCGAACACTGAGGACCGAGGTGAATATACACTAGCGGAATTCGTACTATTTGAAAAATATAAGAAAACTGGCACCTATTATACATGGATAGACAAATACTAAATTCCACTATCTCGCTGCATTATAAATTCACTCGTGTATCATATTTTCATAGTAATGACACAATAAATATGGTGAAGGGGTTACTAGAATTAATACATACACTAATTTGAAGTTCTATACCAATGCCAAATAAATTCAAATAATTACCGTTTCATTTCACTCTACATAGAAAACAGTGACTAACAAAATTGAATAAAAATATCCATGTGATTAAGAATACTTTTGATATAAAAACATATCTAACTCATGCGTTTATACCGTCACGTTAATAGTTTAGATCAGATTTTCTCTATTGCTTGGTTGTATATGTTACAGGGGAGATTGAAATGCAGGGCTATTTAAAATAGCCCTTAGAGGAAATTGAAATTTTAATCTCGCCTAGGGCAAATTAAAATTTTGTTTTTTTTGAGTTCAATTTATGAGAAAAAGTAAAGATTTTGGCTTCAAAACGTACTACATTCGCACTTACATTAACAGTGGCATCTAATTATCAAGTTCCATCACATCAGTCTTTTCCAAATACCTGAATTCGCGCAAAAGACACTCATACATATCGAACTTGAATTCAACTGAAACTTCAAGTTTCAAGGGTGTGGGTGCCGGGGAAGGGAGATACACTTGTCTACACACACATATGTACCCTTAATGTGGGTGCCGGGGAAGCAGTAGTGTCAGAGCAATAACGTCAAACCTGAAACTTGAAACTTGAAGTTTCAGTTGAATTCAAGTTTCAAGTTTGACACTACTGTGTACATGTAGGTGTGGGTGTAGGTGCGTGTATGGGTGCTAGTATTAGTGTGGGTATGGATGTAGCGTGTACATGTAGGTGTGGGTGTAGGTACGTGTATGGGTGCTAATATTAGTGTAGGTATGAATGTAGTACGTTTTGAAATCAAAGTCTTTACTTTTTCTCATAAATTGAACCCAAAAAAATCAAAATTTTAATTTGCCCTAGGGGAGATTAAAATTTCAATTTCCCCTAAGGGCTATTTTAAGTAGCCCTGCATTTCAATCTCCCCTGTAACATATATATATATATAGGAAACGACATGTGTATCGCATTGACGTCCAGTATGTGAAATGATACCGATCCCATTTGTTCTGCATTTATAGATTTCACTATACCATTTTCTTCTTACCATTAGTGACTCAATATCCGATGTTTTTAAAAACTGAACACGTCACAAGAGAAGATACGCATAATATTTTCTCTATGTGCTTTTTTGTATTTATGATATTAGCATTTGTTCGGATATCTGGAAAAAACCAAGCATTCATGCTCCATTCGAAAAGCCCCATCATTATATGACCTTCAGTTTTCAAGTAATAAAAATTCTTGTCGTATCTATCTTTTGTGAAACACGATCTGAAAGGAGTGTGGAAGTATATAGGGTAGAAATTTGGACCCACACCCGGCCCCCCTACAGACAGGGACAGAGAAATTAATTAATTAGTTAGCTAATTAATTAATTAATTAATTAATTTGTCTGTCCCGGTCTGTGATGGTTTCTAGGGACTCCATACATCATAATACAGACTGTAATAGAGAAGCTCCACAGATCACCAGTGACAGTAATAGACGAATTCCAGAAAAGAAGTTTCATCGTGTTTCACACTTTTAATCCCAAAGGGATTGCGCTAACAGCGTTTTTCAAGTTGATCTGGCTTTAAAACTTTAGCATATTTAATAGCTAAATTGTTTCATTGTTTCTGATCATGATCGAACAATAAAACGAGTTTTTCCCCCTCTAGATCGTTATATGAGAAATAAGTAAATAACAAATGAATACGATGCAAAAGTTCATCTCTTTGATTATAGATCTTTAAAAACTTTTGCTTAAGACTTGCTCATTTTTTTAGATAAGTACCAAGTTCACAGCTTTAACTCTGAATGTTTATAATAGAGAGTATGGATTTGTTTGAGAAGAACATTTGAAATCTTCAGAAAAGTCATTTTCTTCACACTCATTTTGTGAAATAGCAACCATCGATAATATTCTCATGAGTTTGTTTCTATACAATTTTCTCTTAACAACCTAAAGCAAACCAATAGTCTGCATTTTTATCTACTCTCTCAGGTCTACTGCTGTTTTCGCCCTCCATACAAAACGATTCTACGAAAGTGCAGTCTTTTGTGAGCAAAAGCATAAACAAGTTTATTGCCATCAAAACTATCAAATTTCATGAATATAACTGTGTCCGAGATCAAACGCACATGATTAATTCAATCAATTTATCAACCCTGACATCAAAATGGGTTTCATTATAAAAAAAAATGAGTATACTATATAGTTTTATTGCATTGATGATTCATTATGTGTATCATAACACAATTCTCTTTCCTGACTAATAGCGAAATCGAGTGCTGCTATTTGTGTGATCACACTCATGCACCTAACATTTGAAAGAGAGTATCGAGTAAAAAATCACAACACTGTAGTGCTAAGTTTAAGACTCACATATTTTAATCGATTTTTATTTATTGCTCAAAAGCTATCAAAACACGTAAAACGAAATGCAAAGATATACAGTTACTTCTGTTTTATTGCCCACGTCTAACAGCATTAAGAAATTAGAATAGTACATTTTTTTGTTGAGTTGTTGTCATGCGCAAACATGACAAGTACAAGCAGCGAGTCAGAAACATCAATAACTATGCATTCATTAGTGTTCCACTAGCCATTATATATATATATATATATATAAATGGTGCATAGAAGGATAAAAGTCAGTTACTCACACATTACAACTGAAATAAAAGACGAAAGTTTTCACATAAGAATATACTATCATGAGAACATTGGATTTTGGACGAGTGATGGCTAAACTCAAGCGCCGGTGGCGTGTATTAACTATCGTGCTCGCTCCACTTATATTGCTTCCACTTCCTCTTATTTCCAGAACTATTGTAAATATTGAATATCTGTTTTCAAAGAGATAGTATTATAATCATTGTTGTTGTTTTTTCTAGGAAGCAAGATGCGCTTATATTGTGGTGCTTCTTACCGTTTATTATGTTTCCGAAGCAATACCCTATGCAGTAACGTCATTGTTACCACTTGCATTCTTCCCTATGGCTGGTATTGTACCAGGTGAAACAATCTGCTTGAACTATTTCAAAGTGAGCGAATTATTAAGCTATTTTTCAATTAAAAACAAAATCTTTAAAATCTTTTGTTCAAGGATATCACAACGTTATTTGTTGGCAGTATGATCTTAGCTTGTACAATGGAACATGTGCAACTTCATCGACGATTAGCCTTATTTGTTCTGAGCATTGTTGGCTCATCGACGAAATGGTTAGCAAGCTATTTGTTTGAATGTGTTAAGTAGAAATTTGGTCCTTTACAATAGGAGTATGGCAGGCTTGATGTGTGTTACAGCTTTTCTCAGTATGTGGATTAGTAATTCGGCTGCTACTAGTATTATGATACCAGCAGCAGTTGCTATTATTGATGAAGTTGAAAATTATCACAAAAATATACAACAGCAACAGCAAACACCAGAAGTCAAACGACCACCCGGAGATACGACAGCAGAAGATGAAATAGGCAATGAATCTTCTTCATTTCAACTATTACTAGATTAATTGTTTTATCTTATATTTAGGTATTTCTAGGATCAAAACAATCATGCTAGAAGAACACACAGAGCAATCACCTTCACAGAATAATGTTTCTATAAGCCACAGCGATTGTATGATTGAGTAAGTACTTTTTCGAATTCCTTGAAATGTAGGATCCAATCTACTATATTTAATTCATATAATCATTTGCTCGTAGGTATAACCCACCTGGCAATCAATCAGTAGTTGAATTAGAGGCACCAACCAATAATTCACTCATAACTCAAGTCGACTATCGACAACTCAAAAGTGGTACGAAACTAAACCACCAATCTTTCGTAATGAATAGATACATATTATAATTTCTCGATCTGTTTCAGGTTTTCTTATTTCTGTGGCTTACAGCTCAGGTATCGGCGGTCTCGTAACACTTGTAGGAACTGGAACAAATATTTTCACCAAGGGATTCGTGGATCAGTGAGTACAATTCATTAATGTAGAATTATTGTCTTAATCATTTTCTTCTTCTCAACTGATATAGATACTACGCAACCGGGAAACATGCTTTTAAAATTACATTCTCGAACTTTATGCTATTTGGTTTACCACTCGGTGTTATTATGCTGGTACTCTGTTGGTTATGGCTACAAATTTTGTACAACCGAAAAGAGTGAGTTTCCAATCGAACGTTGCTATTAATATTCTCATTTTTATATGCAAATTTTAGATTCTTTCATTGCAAGAAGGATGAAAATGCTCGTGACTCACAGAGGGATCTGAATGCTATTCTTAAAAAACAGTACGACAAATTAGGTCCATACAGTTGGCGCGAACGGGTTATTACTATTCTTTTCATCGTCTTGGTCGTTCTCTGGGTGACACGCGACTTTTCAAGTACTCCTGGATGGCAAATCATATTTAGAAAAAAGTAAGTCTAGATTTTCGCTGCAAAACAAAAACTCCTGTTATTGTTTCAGTTACGTTACAGATGGCACAACTGCTATACTCTTTGGTACGTTGCCGCTGATTTTACCAGATCAAAATCCATTCCAAAGTATTTAAAAGATCATTTTTGATATTGACAGCCATTTACTTTGATTAGGTGACTGGAAATACCAGCCGATTATTCAATGGAATCAGCTGATGAAAACATTTCCTTGGGGTGTCTTCATGTTGCAAGGTGCGGGGTTGGCTATTGCAGATGGATTTAAGGTCTAATTTCATAAAAATAAAATATGTTTACTGCATGTTTTTACGTTTATAGGCATCAGACCTATCAACAACTATTGCAACTATTATGCATTTTATTGTTGGAGCACCTAAAACAATCATAATTTTGGTTGTCATAATCATTAGTGCAGCGTTTACAGAATTTACAAGCAATATTGCATGTGCTAGCATTTTATTTCCTATTCTCGATAGCATAGTAGGAAGATTTGTTTTCGTCTATCATTTGATATTTATTGTTCTTCTTCTATCATTTAGGCGCACACGGCTAACATGCACGCAGCTTATCTTATTATGGCATCATGTATGGGCGTATCACTTTCATTCATGTTACCCATCGGTAAGCTATTCGTTTTCATTTTACTTTCAACTCAAAAAACGAACCATTGTCTCTAGCTACTCCACCAAATGCCATGATATTCTCTAGTGGCCATGTTAGAATGATGGATATGATCAAAGCAGGCATCGGTATGAAAATTATTGGTATTTGTGTTGTTCTAGTTGCAACGATCACTCTTGTTGGACCTATCTTCCATGTTAATCTGCTAGTATCACATCAAAATTTCACCACGATGACTAATAGTTCCATCGGCTAATGACAAAGAAAATGCATTCAGATTTTTTTTAATCTCTGGCATAAAATGTCGCATAGGTTTCTACTATTTATTTTTTAATTACTGTACACATTGTTGAATATATACTGAATGATTATCAATAAAATAAGCTTCTAGGAGGATACAAAACATGTACACGAAGCGATAGAAAAATTAAATTCAACATGAGATACGTTGTCCATAGACACTACCTTCATGATTTACTCTCACATATAACCTGTGTCGGTATAGTTGAGAATTCTGATTTTGTTTACGCTTTCACATTCAGACGCGTACACCGACATTACATTATGATAGCTCTAGATGTAATTCTATTATATTTCGCCTCAATCACATTTAATCTCATCGTTTTACTAAGAAAATATCTATAATCATTCATGCATATGTATAACACATGTATTTGCTGTTGCGTGTCTTGCGTTTTCATAGTCCAAAGAAAAGCAATGAGAAATGAATCGATCTAATTGTTTACTTATACAGTTGTATCGAGATTAGTATTCTGTTTTACACTATAAAGTACATTTCTATTCAAAAAATCTAATACAATAGCCTAAACAGAAATGATTATCATGAAACTAATCAAAGAGTTCCGGACAAACATCCAAAGATACATATTTTTTGGAATGTTTCTACGGTAAACATCGAAAATGTAACTGGTAATCATAGAATGCCTAGAAGAAGATTGCACAAGGCTCTCTACAATTAATTAATATAATTGGCGGGTGATATTACGGATTCAAAAATCGTGTATCAATCAAGTATCCTAATAGTTCTAATTTTGTCAAATGAGTCTTCGTCGACAATCTAGATTTAATACCAATACTGAATGACTTGATGTAGACGAATGATCAGAGAAAAAAAATTGTATCTAAATATGAATACCCGATTCAAAAAGAAGAATCATCATGTCTCCAAATACTAATGAAATTGAGCAATGTTTAACGCAAATTGATATGCGCTATAAAATAAGCACTTCAATTGATTACAATCGATTTTATTTTATATTTCTGAATTGTAAATGGACAATGCATATTACAGATGAAACATGATTGGGAAGCAATGGCATGAGCTGAAACGAGTGTTCACGTTACATATCATATTTCATGTCTAAACCAATAATCTCAAGTAAAAAAGAAAGCAATTAGAGAAATCAGAAAATATTAGCTCAGCCACAATTAAAGTCATTGACAAGTATTTAAAATAATTCCTATACTGTTGCTACCATAGTTGGCAATAGCAATATCCAAACGATTATCGCCAACGACGACTGAATATAGTCAAGATCCTGCACTAAAAATCATTTGCGCTGCAAAATTACCATTCCCGTCTCCAATCATTAGACCGGCGCTACTAGCACCATTGTGGCCAACTAAAATATCAAGGTTATTATCATTATTCAAATCACCAGTGGCGATCGAATAAAGATTAGCGCCAGTTGACAAAGATATTTTTGTGTCCAAAGTTCCATTGTATTAGTCAAGAAATAAACTGACGTCGTTACGAAACCAATTACCGATCATAATATCAAGGTTTTGATCACCATTGGCGCCGCCAATCGTGATCGGGTTCTGACGCTTTTATTGAAATCAGACATAGTCACCGATGATGGGTTAGTTCCAGTTGCAAAGATTGTTTGTGCGTAAAAACTGCCATTACCATACTCAAGAAGTGTACTTACATTTTTAGCATTTACGATTGACAACGGCAATATCTATGAAACTATCATTGTTAAACGCAGCAGAGGTCACTGCAAATGGTGTCGAGTCAGTTTAAAATGTTTTTTTGTGTTACAAAAATTCCCATTACCAAGCTCAAGAAAAACACCTACATTACTTGTTTCACTATTATGAACAACAATATCTAAATGGTCATCATCCAAGTAGACAAACTTTCGAGAAAACACGTTTAGTTTAAACACTCGGTCGGAAGCCGCGATCACGTTCAAAAAGTGAGAATTCTGCGTAAAAGACGCGTTTCTTGCGTTTCGTCAATGCCTCACAATCGCCGTTCCCGACCGAGTGTTCGAACGCGTTTTTTTCAAATGTTGTTCTGCTTGGGTAGGCAGTATGTGTGAAAAAAAAGATGAGAATATTCTCCTTGGTGGAATTGAATATCCTCACCCATACTCAAGTATTCCTTTTAGAAACCCATACAGAATTTTTTAAGGAAGTTATACAATTATTTTTTTCAAATTATGAATGGCTTATATAGCCAAAGGTACTAAGTTCATCGAATGCGCCCACAACACAAATAGTGGGGGGGGGGGGGGGGGTGGCGGGTTTTT
>CAJNYU010003162.1:6225-24035 GCA_905331475.1 Rotaria socialis | reverse complement strand
CCCCCCCCCCCCCCCCCCGACCGCTTTCTTTGTAGGAAATTGAAAAGGTTTCAGTACAAACATACGAAAATTTTAAGCTTCAGTAATAAAACTATAGTTGTTTAAATTATACTGACAACATCACGTATCTATGTATCCAGACTGAGTAATATACACTGTCTGAAACGCCCGTCTGTCTTGGATATGGAGAAATCAGGGCATGTTTTTCCAGAATGCCGTGAATCAATTAGAGTATACTCTGCAATGTTTACCATACATTTTATGGAGTATATAGCATTATCTATGTGCATAACTGGCACCCTTCATTTATTGTTAACACAATTTCTAGCACATAAATGATTCGAGACTTTCAGGTTAGAAAATCTTGAAGCATCCAATATTCTAATATTGAAATAATTAAGGGAACGTTTTTGTTAACTTAATCTATCTCTTTCAGTATCACTCTAAGAGTATTTTCGACATCTCATTTTATCAACAACTTCGTATCAAGACTGCAAATAGTTTCTGTTACAACATAAGAATATCAGAGCTGAAAATAATTATTGATTACATTCTTTATGCTTTTTCCTAAATCCAAGGTATCTGTGCAGCTGTTGGAAAACATTCAGTCACTCAATGTAAGACAACAATAATGGTTTATCGTTGTGACTTGTGTCATGTTTCTCTCAAGGATACTGTTTGTTCGGGTCATTTCAGTAATATAGATCACAATATTTTTAAAGCCACGCAGCTAAAATTTTGTACAAAGTCGCCCTCGTCTATGATTGCAATAGCATTACATTCATGAGTATTCGCTCGTTTTCTCCAGAACATCAAAATTATAATGTTGTTGATTCAGTTGGCGATGTACGCCGAGAACCATTTGATCATTTGTGATGATTATTATGCAGTTTACTACCTATCAAGTTGTAGTTACACGGTTAAAATTAGAAATGATCTTGATGAGCCTAATAGGAAAATTGATAATTATGAACAAACACTATACATTTGTATATTTATCATGGATGTTCCTGTAAATGGGACTATTTTCTTAGTTTGTTTGTTTTCGGCGATCGCAGAGATTTTATTAGTCTTGGAATATTTATTTAACGAATAAATAATGAACGATCATATATTTCAATCAGTGGATATAGGAAACGTCATGAATATCCTTTACGCGATAGATTTTCAGGAATTGGCGGGAAAAGCAGAAAGGAAAAACGCCGAAAAGGAAAATGTCGAAAAAAAAGGAAAACGTCGAAACTGGAAATTGCAGAAGGTAAAAACGTCGAAGAGGAAAACGTCAAATGGAAAAAGTATAATTAATAACAGTGTCGAAGAAAAACTGCCAGAGAAAAAAGTAGAAGAATTTTGAAAAGGAAAACGTAGAGTGAAAACGATGTCTATAGATAACGAAAATTTTTTCTTTTGATTTGGTAATCAATGCAAAGCAATCATTGAAGGGATTAGCATTACTACTTGGGTCACACAAAAAAAAGAAAATAATACTGATAAACTTAGTTTTCTTTTTTTTCATTGTATTTTATCATGTGATCGAATAAATTTTTATTTTTCGTTAAAATTATTAAAAAACGCAATTTTCGACATTTAACTTTCAACGTTTCCTTTTTTCTAATTTTTTCTTTCGACGTTTAGAATTTCTGCATTTTCCTTTTTTTTCGACGTTTTCCCTTTCGGCCTTTTCCACCAAACCCGATTTTCAATGTCGCTGAATAGGCTCATTGAGCTGTTTGAATTGTTTTCTTCTTTTTCTTTAATAGATGAAGAAGAAGAAGGAACGTAACTATAAGTCTCACCATCATTCAAATCATGCACATCCACAATTG
Source organism: Rotaria socialis (assembly GCA_905331475.1). Lineage (NCBI taxonomy): Eukaryota > Metazoa > Rotifera > Eurotatoria > Philodinida > Philodinidae > Rotaria > Rotaria socialis. The sequence continues at coordinate 22,209 of CAJNYU010003162.1, read as the reverse complement.
CAAAAAGAGAAAAATGAAAAAGGTTTAGTATGTTGTAGAGAAACATAGATACGAAAATAATCTCTATGTGAGACTAAGATGAATAAATATACTTTTATTGCTGTCTGTAGCAGCTTTATCATGGAAATGTACTTAGTATTTTTCAAAATATTAGGAAGAAAAAAATGTCCATATTGACATTTGCCATTCAATCCGAAGTATAGTCATACGCATTTAGAAAAGAAGAGTCATACTTTTATCAGCAAGATAGAAAGGATCGTAGTATAGGTAGAGTACAAAAATATGCATGATTTTTTATTTTATTTCTATCTGTGCAATCAAAACAGAAACAAGGATTTAATTGACAAATCTCATGCAGTAGTCACTGGCACATGGTAAGAACCGATTAAAAAAGAAAAGAAAAGAGAAGATAAGAAATCATATTCGACAAGCAAATGCAAGGAGACCATTTTTATAGATATAATAAAGAAAAAGTAGTATGAGCTGCCGACTATTTGAAGGAGAAAATCATACCCTTAAATATCGTCTGCATCGACCTGGGTACCCAAAGCAATTATTTGAGCGTATTTTTAATTATTATGTTGATGGTAGTCAAACAAATGAAAAAATTCCGCTCGCGATTGATATAGGATGTGGCAGCGGACAAGCATCAATTGGACTTAGCTTGTAAATATTATTGCTGTTTTCTTTATCAATATATATTTTCAAAAATATGAGTCTGTATTTTAGATACTGCGATCGTGTAATTGGTATTGATGTTAGTGCTAATCAAATTGCTCACGGAATTCAGAAGGATAATGTCGAATACCGATGTCATTCAGCAGAAGATTTATCATTTCTTGAATCAAACTCAGTTGATTTAATTACTGCTGCTACATCACTACATTGGCTTAATATTGAAGTATTTGTGGAAGAAGTTAAACGTGTACTTAAACCTAATATTGGCGTATTTGCCATTTGGACGTATGGAATGGGTCAATTAGATAATCCGATGGCTGATACTATTTATCGAGAATTCGATGAGAAAATCTTATTTTCTTATTGGAACAATAAACGATGGTTAGGTGCTTCATATTATCAATCGCTTTTGCCCTTGCTACCCTACAAATCTAGTCTTGTTGAATATACAATCGAACAAACCATTGAAACATCCATAGGTCAATTTATCGATTTTATTGAAACCCTTTCTGCTTGTCAAACATTTAGAATACAAGAAGGCGAAAAAACATATCAAGATCTTCTAGCAACATTTCGTAAAAAATTAATTGGTGTCTATATAAAATATTCGAACAGACATAATGATGATGAAACAACAGATTTCAATTCAATTCAATTATCAATAGAAAATCCAATACGACTTTATTTAATGAAAAAAAATGAGATCAACTAAAATTGCATCAGCTTTCCTTTTTCTCTTATTCTTATTCGAGTGTTATAATAAATAATGGCAGAGCAAGATGAGAATCAAAAATCACTAATTCATCGTCATCGTCACCGTCATCTCTCGTGTCCATATCGAAAATCTAAAATAAGTAAATAGAACAAAATTAATAAAAAATAAATGAAAACGAACTTTAACAGAATCGTATTCGATATTTCTTTTGAGCGTAATCGTTGATTTTGATTTTTGTTTAGATACCAGCTCAGTGCGGCCTAATGCAACTTTACAAAGAAGAAATTTCTGAGGTTTCTGAAATTTAAGACAAGATAAATACAGATACGACAACTAAAAACAATTTACTTGTATTTGTAGATTTCTTAGAGTCGAATGAAAATAGAGACCTTTACCAAATGAACCATAGAGAAAATCTAAAAGCAAAAAAGAAATTATACATTTCAAAAGCGTACTAATAACTATTCCTTAACTTAATACCTTCATTAGTAAAACCAGCAGTAACGATTATTTCAAGATGATCATGATGACCGAAGTAAAAAAGTAATGTTTCACTTTTTGGGCTACCATGATGCAATGAAGCCAGTCCACTTTTATATAAAGCGATTGTAGCTAAGTCAATGGTGATCTATGAAAGAAACCATACTATTTCTTATTTTAAACAATTATCTCAACGAAAATATATTTCTATTTTCGGAACGAATCGAATATTTGTTTTGAATTTCTCATAATTACTAATAGCAACTACCACCCTACTTCACATTCGAATAGCTAACAACAGAAGTAGAACACTAGCTCTGCTCGTATTCTCGGAAGGGCAATGAAAAGTGTTGCTACTCTATCTCCTCACTATCTTCTTTGTAGCATGGCGCGTGCTCGTTGTGATAGCTACTTGTTGAAAATAAGAGACGCATCTTACCAAGCAAAAGTTCTTAGGTGATTTTTTGTCTATGCAAGAAAAAAATAATTCAAAATAAATACCTTTTTTGCTTTAATTTCATATTCGCCAGGATTTCTAAGTTTATGTCTACAAAATTCAATTGCCATCGGTGTATTACAATCATCGCCCACTAATAAAGACATTTGAGCAATTAACAATTTTTCATTTGTTATCGACATTTTTTCCATTTCTTGCACCATCTGATGAGTTTCAAGTTCTTCAATGTCTTAATCAATGAAATATAATAGATTGAATTATTTCTAACTAAATCTTCCAGTTACCTTCATTATTTTCATCGCCAGATGATTTTGATCCAGATAATTTTAACTCTAAATAAATTTGATAAAACGATTTAGAAAAAATTTCCTTTCTTTTTGGCATTTTAATGAAACTCACTAAGCGATGCATTTTCTTTAGCTAGTAAAAAACGTGTACGATTCAATGAAACAATTATTTGGTCTTGCGTATTTATCTTGACATAAATTTTTCTTTAATGTTTATCACAGAAAATTAATTATTTACTTTAGCATACAAACCAATCATTTCATTTTTTAGTCGATTAAATAACGCTGCTTGATTTTGATAACTGCTAAACATCGTTTTTTGCCTGAGAATAACAAATGAATTATCGAATGAAATATACAAATAATAATAATAGTACCATTTTTGAAATTGATCATCCATAATGGTTAAACACCGAATAGGATCCTCATTAACAACTGAAAAACTAAATATTCTTATTAATATTTATATTGAAGTCTTTCAACTGAATCAGATTTGCGTGGGTAAATAATAACAAATCGAATTGTATTGATCCATCGAATCAATCATCTACACTTTTTTCTATAGGACTTTTGGTGTTTTTCATTCATGTCAGATACAAGAAAACCCAACAAAACTCATCACCTGACTTTCTTCATTATGGAAAAACCTGAGATTCCAGATATGCTAAATTATTGCAAAATCAGATCAATGGTAGTTCTAGCAGTCACACTATACACTAGTTCAATTAGTTAACATCGACAATCTCTCGATATTAATAGGCAATCGTGCATTCAGTAAAATATCGCCACGGCTGATAGATCATTTCAATGACGTAACTCTTCTAAGAGATGTCGACAGAAACCAACCACAATATTCAAAAAACTATGCTGCTCTAGCTTATAGTTCATGTTAAATAGAATAATATATTAGACTAAAATTTAAGCAATTCTCTGCTTAAAACTATAACTCCACTAAATTATTACAGACTATGATTTTCACAGTATGAATCCATTTTTTACCATTATAAGGTGGTAAATAACACATTTTTGTTGTATTTGTCCAACAATCACCAATAGCCCTAAACGAATGAACGTATTCATTTTCGATCGAACAAAATTTAATATTGTCTACTTGTATTTGCTTAATATAATAGCATCTTCTGTAAAGCCAAATTTTCTATAAAAATCGATAGCACTTTGATCAGATGCAGTTACAATAGCATCGTATTCTCCAACGAACTCATTGTTCATTATTAACTAATAAAACAAATAATTTGAATTCAACCAAAAAATAAAGTAGAATGAATATTTTTACTTTTAATAAATGTCGACCGATTCCGTGACCACGATATTTTTTTCGACAAGCCATTAATTGAAGATCTAGGACATGCTCTTCTTGACTTCTAAGAAAGAACAAAAGAAAAGATTGAATTGGAAAATAATTTCTAGAATCCTACGTTATTGGAAACGTTGTAATTTTTTGAAAACTAAGGCAACCAATAAGACGTTTATTAAAATTAATTTTATCAGCTGCAACTTTTTCTAGAAATTTACCAACACCAACAGAATAATCATGTTCATTATCGTCTGATCCGCTATCATCGTCATCACTACGATACTATAGTTGAAATAAAAATTTAATTTCTATTTAAAACTTACTCATCTGAACTTTCACTAGATGATGAATCAGAGAAAACGTCCTTAAAAACACTATCTGGATATTCAACATTTTCAAGTAATGTATCAAGACAGTCATCTTCTTTAATAACTATAGGAGTAATAGTTGGTTCTTTTAATACAACATGTGGATTATCTAGAGAAAATTTCGACGATGAATTTTAAAACAATTAAATAATAAATTTACCGAATACAACAAGTATCGTAACAACTTTTGGCGAACAAATTGTACTATAAATTGTTTCACTAGAGAAATAAACTCATTGATATGAAAAGAATTTATTCAATGATAATGAAGATGGCTAATATACCCGCCAATATCTGACAGTGAATTATCGTAAAGAGCAACAATCGTATGTAGTAATTCTTGTGGATTACACTAGAATTGAAAAATTCTTCTAAATTTGAATTTAATTTTGACTATATACTTTAAATGTTTGTCCAATAGCTTCTACATCAGCTTTGTCTGGTTTAGTAAGTAATTTCCATAATCGTACTTGATAAACATCAACAAGAAATGGAGTAGAAGTTTCGGTTGCAGTAGTCGTAGCAGCAGCTGCTGCAACTTCTCGAGACGATAGTTGAACTTGTCGAGCTAATAAAGCAAAATCTTTCTTTGAGGTAAACATGATTTTCCTTGGTAAAAATAGAAACTGAAGGATATAATCGTCATCGCCATTGACGTATTATTTGATCGTGACATGTCTAGATATCAGCCACTCTGAAAACAAAACAAACGATTGATTGAATTGATGTCGCTAAGCATCGTTAACTTGATAAAGTCATTTAATTAAAACAACTTCATAAATTCTCAAAGTTTTTTTAGAAACTATTTCACTATGAGAATCTCCAACATTGATTTATATTAGAAGAAGTTTCATTATTTTTCACATTCCATAAGATTAGAATAAACCTATGATTTCTTACAGTAGTGGAACAGATCTTTAAAAACAATTTCATCTACAGAAAATCAACAACTGAAAATCAAATATTACTATTTTCTTGCATAGACATATCACAATATAATGAATTAGCTTGAATATATCATCATAGAAGTTACTTAATAAAAAAAACAAATAACAAGATATAGTTTATTATTGTTGATAAATTGACTAATAAATGACAGAAGTATAAGTGGGTGTCGTACGTTATCGTCAGCCGAGAGTTACATTACGAGATTGGGAGGAATGTAAAATTGACGAGAATGATTATTCAATCGAGCTATACCTCTTCTAAGAAAATATAACGATTTATTCTTATAAAATTTGATGAATCGTTTGTCGGATCGAAAAATATAAGTCCATCTGTCTTTTTATTGTTTTGCTTAAAAGAAATACTAGGAATGAACTGAATTGATTTCTATGACGCAATATGTGTATCTAGCAGAGTTCATTCTTATGGATTATTCTGTTTCTATAACGTTTAAAAAAACATGAACACATTTTAGTTGAAACTACACTTGCATCTAATTAAAATCATTTTGAAATTGTGCATGTGTTAATGTTATAGATAGTGATGAATTCTGTCAATGATCATTTATGTTTCTTTAAAGTCCATGTGTGAACTTCATGTAAATAACTATAAAACGAATTCATTTTAAGAAAATCAAATATGAGCTTTAATACTCAGGCTTCACTATAAAATCAAGATAAGTTTGAAAATATGTAAACACTTCCTGAAAAAAGATTTCAGACACTATAGGATTTATTTGGTTTTCTAAGAAAATCCTTTTCTTTTTGTAATTAGGATGAGACTAATTGATGAGAATGAGAAAAGTTCCTATGTGATCAATCGCTGTTGAAATTCGTGGTATATGCATCATCTAAATCCTCAATAATTGATAATATATATTTAACGAAGATTGTAAGACTACAAGTTTTGACTACGGTCATATAAGACTGTACGATATTTTTTTGCTAAATATAGTACTACAATCTCCTTGAGTAACTGTGATAAAAATTCATTTTGAATAGTAATGACGAAATTATCAGATACTTCAGTTGCTCCAATCCTCAGAGAGCCACAAAAAAGCACATATTGTACATTCTTTGTATATACTTGTACATGCGGTGCACTCATTTCAGAGCAGAAATAGATAAAGCGGTTCAACATTTTTGCTGTAAACTATTGTCGTTAAAACTTTTTTGTTTTTGATAATTACAAAATTAGAAGTTAAAACTGGAAGATTAGTTTTACTATTATTCGTCTATTTTGAAAAATGCCAGACTCACTAGCACCGACATAAGTCATGTGCCTGTAGTTCAATGGTGATGTTATTAATTGAGTGACATAATGTAATTTTAATCGTGTCTATGATTTTTACTCTCTCACATTACTTGCTTATTCTCATGGAGACAAATATTTACTGAATGAAACCAACAAACCAATAAACAACTATGCAGATAACTACGAAGTCGTCTTAAAATAAGTCAACGCGACCTTCTTTCCTAATTTATTATTTCTTTTCATTTAGTCGATTTACGACGACCGAATTCATCAAATCATATCTTATTTTGTAATGTACAGCTGACGACGCTTTTTATATTTATCAGAAAGTTTATCCTAAATTAAGATATTTCTTAAATCAATTATAGCAAGACACCGATGAATATAAATTATGCATAAATGTCGTTTTAATTATTTTTCTTGCCTTGATTAGATCTAACAACTACGTAAGTTTTAGTTTTTATTCAAATGTTATTATTCATCATCATCATCATCATCATCATCTACTAGATGAGATCCCCTGAAAATCATTGCGATATTTTCCGAATAAAATAAATAAAAGAATTATGTGTTAGTGTTTATTTTATTTTCAAGAATGTATCCAAATATGTCGCTATAATACAATTATTCGGAATAATAATAAGAAACATCTCATGATTCAATAATAAATAGCTTGAGAAACATTCTTTTCAATTATAATTACAAAAATTGTTTGTCATTGCGTGTGAAAACTCTAAAACGGATATTAATGATATTTGCAGAATTGTTACAGTGCGAATGACAAAAACAAATGTTTCTAATTATTGATCAATCAATCGAGATCGATTTCTACAGAACTTGTCCGTATAACACAAACTAAACTTTCTTGTATTTTAACTAGTTTCCAGAGTGGAAGAAAAACAAAAGATGATGTTTCATCAATATATAAATCATCTACATGAAATTCTTTAAAACAAGAAAAGTACTCTAAATGTTTAGTATGATTGATTGTAACAAAAATGATCTAGTATCTGTCGTTTGTTCTATCTTCGTCAGCATACTGCTAATGATACTCAGCAACTTTTCCTTGTATGTATAGAAATATGCGTATCTATGCTGTGTTTGTCTTTCCTAAAGGCTTTTACTTCCATCAACACTAACACAATTCAAGAAATGATGTGGAACCTGAGTTGAATAGCCACAATAACATAATAGATCAACTGGTGATTGGATAAGAAATAATTGTTATACCGTTTTAGTGTATATCTTTTTTTAGCTACTTATCTTTCTTTCATTTTTCATTTTTCATGTTATATATATATATATATATATATATATGTGTGTATGTGTTCGTTTATTGATATGCGATAGTTAGAAAGAAAAAACGGTATTGCTACCGATGTGTGTCCCATATAGTTCTATTCTTTTGTGAGACGTGATTAATAACAGGAATGTCATTGGCGAAAAATGACTGGGGTACACACAAGAGAAAAAGAATCGCCTGTATAATTGAATGAGGAAGAAAGTTGTGTACAGTATTCAGCATCATGTAAGAAGTACAAGTTATTGGTGGCTAGAAAAGAACCGAGAGAGAGAGAGAGAGAGAGAGAGAGAGAGAAAGAAGTTATATCTGTGGTGAGATCAACTTAGTATGCTAAATTTGGGAGGAACATTTGGGTTAGAGTTTCATTGCACCATAGCTGTTCTCTCTTTCTCTGTCTTTATTCTTACGCGTATATATATATATATATATATACATAGATAGATTGATACCAATTCGTCTCAGATGCATTTTCTATGTTCTATTTTTTCCTCTTTTTTTAGAAGGGAAATTGTATTTTGGTGGTGATGCTATCGTGCTCGTTCTATCCTATCTTTTTCTCCTGTTTCTTTCGCACATATACACCACACATCCTTGTGCATTCACTACCGCAGATATTTACACAATATCTTGCTTGATGGTTGATGCTGGAAACAATCATTTTCTACTCGGCGAAGTTATATGCGATGTTGATCGTTTTTTTGCGGCAGATACGGAATAGAGACATATAGATAGATAGAGAGGAAACAGAGACCAAGAACAACAACTATGTTATTTTTATATTCTTTACAGAGAAGTTTCATCGAGCAACTCGTCGACTTTCTTATTCTTCCTATGTTAGTTGATGCAACCAGAAAAAAAGATACTAGGAAAACGAGTATTTATTTATTTTTCATAGCTAGTGAGATGCGGTTCAGATATTTAGAACTAATCAAATGTTATGAAAATGTTGATGCCGTTGAAGGAATTCAAGCTGCTAATAAACATGCTTGAAATACGGTAGATATAGCTAGTGTTGACAATTATCTTTGTTCATTTTTATTAGAAATTTCTTTTTAAATCTATTTTTGTTCTGTTTCTTTTAGATGCCATTCTTAATCCAATTGGCTTATTGTTTAGCATGTAATCAGCCTGTCTACAACACCGACAAAGTGTGCCAACAGTGGATAAAACTGGCACAATGCTTGTTTTAAATATGGTAAGATGTTGACCTTGTTCTATTGCTTTCTTTTCCTTTTCCAGGCTAATTTCTTGTTGATAATCAATTATCACCTATTTTCTTTTATTTACCAAAAGGTCTTCACAAAAAAAGTACTGACAATAACAACACTTGCTGAGCATGAAGGTAATTTATTTCATAAACAATTCTATGCTCCGCGATTGGTAAGTAACTATTGATTGAGTTGAGATTGATTTTTTACTGACGAAAAAAAAATTATATTAAAATAGAACAGTGAATATGTTGCTGCAAATGATAGAGTACTGTATTTTGGTATGGGCACAGGTAAATACCTTGGCAATTGAATGTCGCTGAGAGATGATGTAAGAATATTGTCGTTCAATTTCTTTTCTTTTTATTAGAATCTAATTCTAAATAGAAACAAACTGAGCTGTATTCTACCACCTGGTGCTATTAATTAACATGAATAGATTGGATTTATGTTGAATAAATGCCAATACAAATATGCGTACAGATCTTGCTTTATTTACTTTTATTTGTGTTATTGTCTGTTTTTTTTTCTCTTCTCTACTGTTCTGTTCTGTAAATGAAAAATGATATTGTTTATGATGATGAGTGTGACTAAAATTCTAATCAGGTGTTGTACATAATATAAGTTTCTTTTAGATTTTCTTTGTTTTTCTTTTTACGTCTCAATCAACATAGTCATGCCATTCAAACCACCTGAGGTAGTAAAATGTAAGTTTTACAGCCTATTTCAAATCTATCTAAATAACGAATTTCTGTTTTTTTCACATAGGTCCAAAATGTAATCAAAGTGTCTATGCCGCTGAAGAAGTTCCAGCCGCTGGAAAGAAATGGCACAAAATGTGCTTCAAATGTGGTATGTTAAAACAGAATTCTTAGGTTGTTTTTCTTTTAAATTATTCTTGTTTTCTTCTAAAAAATAAGGTCTTTGTAAAAAGATGCTAGAAGCAATGACCGTGGCTGAACATGAAGGCAATGTATATTGCAAACAGTGTTACGGACGTAAATTTGGGTTTGTATTTATTTGCAAGAGAAAAAGAAAACGTTAGAAAATAAAATCTCTGTATTCGTGTTTTTAGACCAAAGGGTTATGGTTTCGGTCAAGGTGCAGGTACCTTAGGTATGGATACTGGTGAACACTTAGGAAACAAAAGTGGTTCTGAGATGACGTAAGTTTTTTCAATGCTTTATGTTTATTTATTTCTCATATTTCTTATTATAATAGCAATAAGCCAAACTATGCTCCACCACCCGGTGCTGGTGCTCATCACGACGAATAACTGAAATTAATCATTACTTAACATCGAAGTGTCCAATTTGTTTTTCGTGTATAAACAAGGAAATCTTTTTCTTTTTTCTCTTATTTGTGTCAAAATAAGATCACCTTTAGCAAGCCTATTTTATCTTTTCTTTTTTTTTTGTCAAACCGGATTTTTTTTCTATTTCCTTCCTTTTCTTTTATTCAATATTCATTGCAAGATTTGATTTTATTGTTTGTTATATCTAAAGTAAAGAAAAAAAATGACATTAACAACCTTATATAAGAAGAATTATGATGAATGTATCGTTCTTTTCACGTTCAGCAGTTGTTAACTTCATCGTCTATATTGAACTATTGACAACATTATAAACAATTGTTTTTTTCCTCGACGATAGAGAATAGTAAAAGACGACCTTTGTTTTTTCTCTTCTAATATATTGTAGACTTGATAATTATCAATGCGCATATGCTCGTATATCATCAACACACATCAGCGTATGTGTACCGACATTCTCATGCATCCAATAGCGGTTAGAAATAAACGATGTAATAGTAATCATCCGGGAAGAAAAATTCATCTTATCCCTTCTATTCTATGCACGCCAATAAGACCACTGAAGGTTGACAACAACGACAACAACACTAGCAGCAGCAACAAAAATAACAACAGACTTTCTATTAGTTGATTTCTTTATTCGTCTAACCTATAAGTGTCTTTACCCAAGCAGACAAACTTTTGGAAAAACGCGTTTAAACACTCAGTCGGGAACCGCGATTGTGAGTCATTAACGAAGCGCCAGAAACGCGTTTTTTGCGCAGAATTCTCACTGTTAGAGCGTGAAAACGAATAAAAACTCCAATTGTGAGCATTTAAACGGTGAGGATTGGAGTTTTTACCCGTTTTCAGGCTCTGAGAGTGAGAATTCTGCGTAAAAAACGCGTTTCTGGTGTTTCGTTAACGACTCATAATCGTGGTTCCCGACTGAGGGTGTAAACACGTTTTCCCAAAAGTTTGTCTGCTTGGATATTGATAATATAACAAGAACGAAATAATCAATTCAATGTAATTATCTCGGAAGTTCAATAGGAAGAATAAATACAATAGATAAGCATACGACTAAGTAATAACGGATTGTAAGAGCTATCTTCGTGCAATGATTATTTTTTTTTCCAAAATTAGAATAATCTACTTCTAGTAAATCATAGGATAATAAGCAATTAATCACTCGTAATATACATTCAACTCTTAGATGCGTAGTTGATGCTAACAATAAAAAATCAATTTTATCTATTGAGTATCATCACTGACAATGTCTTGATCCTTTTGAAGTTTAATTCCATGTAAGAAGCTAATTGTCTTCTTTATACATTATTGACTAATCAGACGAACAGTTTATTTACTTACATTTTCTATTATTTTTTAATTTTCTCTTTCGTTATTGTTTCCTTTTATTTATTATTCTCTGTTCAGATTTAGTTATTGACATTTTATTAATAATTCATCGTACTGATGCTATTTGAGAATGTAATAACACACATTGATGTAATGATAAAAAATCCGAAGGTCATATGATTGAAGACAATCTATTGACAAGGACAGTATCATGTGTAGATCAAAGACACGTTGATTCACCATTTTGCTTGATCATTAATCATGTCACTCTTTTGTATACACGCTACGAGAGGATAAATCTGAAATAATGTTCGGCGCCTTCTTGATATAATCTCTTGAACATAAATTATTTATCGGAAAAAGCGCTCATATGAAACTTTCTAGACCAATTATCGAATGTAATAATTATTAAAAATTATGATAACCGATAGTTTGTTCACATCATCATCTAAACTATCCTGTCGACACTTGCGTTCAACTGGGACATCATTAACAGATGTTTCAAGCATTTCCACTCAACATATGATGTTAAAAGAAACATGTTCGTGTTCAACATGTACTTGTTCAAATAAATCGATTGCTTATCAAAATCAACTAAAATCTGTACCGTCGTAGGTTTAGTGTTTTCGAAAAAAGAAAAAGAAACAATCAAGTAATTGTTTTTTGTTTAGTTTTAGTTTTGAGAATAATGATGACTGTTTAACATATGCATTTTTTACTCTCTATGAAAGTTCATTATGGTGTATGCAAATTATTTATGAGCTATTCTTCAAATCTTTGTGGCAAATTTTCATCTATTTAAAACAAGAAATGCAATATAATAGAAGTCATAATCACACTTGCAATCGTGTAGATATGGTGTCTATTAATAAATCAACCATGAACAATTCCTCATTAATATCTAAGAAAAGAAACTACTCTGATTCATCTAGATATCATTGGCGACTAAATGAAGCACGTAATCGAGAAAGTCATAGGCGATTACCGAGAAATAATCGGTAAATATTTATCTAAGCAATAGAATTACATAAGAATATTAACAGTGGTCGCAAAAATATATGTATCCTTAGCAAAAAATGTTGCCATGTGCTGTCAATTTGCTTCTATTACATAGATGTCATTAAAAAAAAAGCCTTACAAGTCAAATGTTTCCTATAGATTGTATCTTTTATATCTATACTATTTCAGCGCTGCCTTGTTTAATTGAATATTGAATGAAAACAGATCTATGAGAATATGAAAGAGATGTCATCGAGAGGTGGCTGAGACAGAGAATAATCATGATTGTATATATATTTCTTGCGACGATTAGGCTTTTGGGCAGAGAGAACACTCTATTACGGAAAGACCTTCATCGTGTATCATCAAATCAAAATATGAATCAAACAACATATAAACCGCAAGATAGTCGTTCAATTGACACCAATATTGTTTTTGTGCCTATTCGATCGTCTTATTGCCAAACAGACACATTAAATAATGATTTACCTACGATCAATGTAGATTTAAGTCAATCGGAAAAAACAATAAATTTATCTGAACAACTGACTGATAAAGTACATCATCGTTTACATGAACCGTTAATGCTGATGAATCGTGAAATGTTATGTAGACAGAATCGAGCATCGTTCTATTCAACGATACCATCGGGTATGAGAACACCATTGATTAAACTTGAGAAAACAAATGATTGGGGTTCGAAGGTGGAAAATCAATTTAGGATAAATACATTTGTTGAGAAGTTCGAATGTTACACTGATGCATATAAATCCACGTGATACTATAGTAAAATTTGAAAAGGTTATCTGTATGATACTGAGCTCAGCAGTTTGTTAGATGTATTCTAGGTAGAAGATAATCTCAATTTGTATCTTGCCAAAGGTTATGCATTCATTCAACTTACGTAATAAATGGACACAGAACGAATGATTATATCTTAATATTAATTGCACAATATATATCATTAATAGGACTATTTATTAAATCAGATAATTCTCTAGACTAGTCCCGTACGTACCGATATTCCACTTCATCGATCAATCGCAGTTTGGAATCAGTTGACATTTAGAACAGATTTTCATCTGGTGTAATCAGAGTTTTCGCTATCCTGCTCACTGGTATACTGCCTGCTTAAATTATCAGACAAAAAAAGTTTCAGTTCAAATTTATAATTTTTGGTCTCTAATTACTTTACCTCAAAATATACATGAATGATGAGTATTTCGTATTATTTTATTATTCAGGTGATAATCTGTTCCAACAGTCTTCAAATGAGAAAAAAGAAATACTATGCAATGAATGTACAAAGCCGATGGATGTTCAAACGGACAAAACATTATTATCAAATAGCAATCAGATATCCAATTTTCATCTTCAACAAAGAAAACAGTGCCCGCAAAAAATTAAACAAAATCGACGTATAATTGATGATTGCAGTATACCATTAACACTAACAACAAGTCTTCATTCAAATTTATCTTTGTACAACGAGGATTATTTTCTAAAAAAAAAGATTCATCATTTATTCAATGATAAGCTTCATTTTCAATAAAATATTCATATTTTTCAACTATTTATTCATGTTCACAGTTTGTCGCCGAGGGGCGTCCGATGACCGTGGCATTCGAATTCTTCCTCAGTTCTCCCACAGTTCCTCGAATACTAAAATCAAAAATACAATGCATACGATAGTTTTTACTCTCATACTCATTTTCAGCCGGAAATTTGTGTGTACATGAATGCTATGATACAAAACGTATTTTAGAGAAACTACTGTGTTGACTATCATGAATTGGGGGGGAATTATGAAGGAAATGATGGTCAATTCTGGTTTCCCTGAGGAATTCCATTTTCACAATTTCTTGGACACCGCTGAAAAGAGATTATTTATTTAAAAAAAATTAAATAGATAGAATTATTCACATCGTTTTTATAATCGTAACAATAAAATGATACTATTGAATATTTACAGGTGGCATATTAGTCATTCCCATTTCAATAGTTCCACCAGTTTGGCCATGATTGATATCAACACGTGATGATCTAATTAAACAATGACAATGTATTTTTCGTAAAAGAAAGTCAATTCTAGTGCGCACATCACCAAAGGATCCAAGACATGCAAAGGAGATAAAAATAATGTAAATCAAATAAATATAAGTAACGTTCTACTGCGGCAAATGTTTTCGAATACAAAACCTGAATACCAATGACAATCAACGGTGGGCCATTCATAATTATATATAGACAAGCAATTGAAAGTAATTGTACAACGATTCGATGTTGTTTTCACCAAGAAAAAACTTGTCCCTGTATGCGACGTTTACGTTGAATAACTCGAATTGATAATGCTATGTTGTACGTTTAAAACACGGTGACCTACAAAGAGCTTGTTGATAATCAAACACCTGTTCACATGGATAAAAAAATATGGTGTAAAGATAGAAAATCAACGAATAAATCAAACAAACGAGAATCGGAATATAGTGACCATAGAATCGTTGGTGTCCTAAACGAAAGAATTGTGAAGAAAAAACAAGTACATGAGACGTTCAATAGATGCTCATGTCATGCGAAGCATTCCATTTGCATACAATGCATAATCACAATACATCCAAAAGTAGCAAAATATTGATTATACTGGGTAGACGATACCTTCTCGTAAATAATTCAGTGTAATCGAGAGATCAACTGTAACACTCAGTAGATTATAAATAAGCATGACGACAACGACATGATCAGCTAATAATTGACGATATGATCTTGTTGACAGCATATGATATAAGACAAAAATTGAACAGGAAATTGATGGTGTTTGAAGAATCAATATTATCCAAAATTTTATTGAACGCGTCAATGGTGTTTCATCGATTGCTGTTGATGATATATTATCCATAAATTGATCATAAACAAGGGATTTTTCTTTCGAAGATCTTCAACTAAAATGAATTTTGAAATAGACAAAATCAAATATCGAAAATCTAAGTAAAAAATGTACTCATTTTGAATTCAAATGGCAACTAATAACTATTAGCGGATATTACAGTTCATAATAAATACTAGTTCATTGGCGATTCTCGCGTAATATCTTTCTAAAAAAAGCTGTTAGCGCAATCCCTGTGGAATTAAAATATGAAACACGATGAAACTTCTTTGCTGGAACCCGTCTACCACGGTCTGTATCATGATGTACGGAGTCACTAGAGACCATCACAGGCCATTACAGAGAAATTAATTAATTAATTAATTAACCAATTAACTGATTCATTAATTTCTGTGTAACAATCTGTGTGTGTGTGGGGGGGGGGGGGGGGGGCCATTTTTT
>CAJNYU010003155.1:0-36811 GCA_905331475.1 Rotaria socialis | reverse complement strand
ATTCTAAGAAAAAATTTGTTTTTGAAAAATCCCTGTACACCCCCTCAGGGTTGGATTGGTCAATAATGACAATTTTTTCGATAGCTCAACCATTTCTTGGCGGATCCTTCTCATCTTCGAATTCGACTGAGACATTAATGAGGCTGAACTGTGTAGAAAAGTTCATCATGATCTAAATCTCCTTTCGAGAGTTATCGTGTAAACGGACGGCCGGACACACTGACCGATTCTAGAGTGTACTCACTTTTTTGAGTACACAAAAAAACTGCATTTGTATTTTTGCAAAGAAATGTCTTTAATAATATCTGGCCTCGGATTGCAAGTTTTTGAAAATGTAAGAACTAGCACAGGATCAAACTTTTTAAAAATACAGGAAAAGGTGTAAAAAATCAGAAAAAATAGGATATTGAAAATTCGTTGTTCAGATTCGAATTAAACGTTGTTTTAAACTTTTCCTGCATCAACTTAACATATGCACGAAATTTTTGTCAATATTTCATTTTAATTCTTTCTTAAATTAAATTGAGTGAATCAGACACAATTAAATTCAATCGAAATGACAGATCGTTACTTGTAGAATTTCAGTCTCTACAAGCTGGCCTATTTTGTTTTGACTTTCCTAGCTAAGGACAATGTAAAATCTTATACACTTTCTAACTCAATCTACCGCTTATGAGCTTCCATACAGATGTATCAATTTCGTTTTTGTGTATAACGATTAGTTACAAAGAAAAGGCTATTACTAATAAAAATCAAATAACTCTGATCATGCTAAGTGCTTCAAAATTGGTGAAGAAAAACTGTACCTCAGCGTTACTAAAACTGCCACGTTGTTACCTTACACGTTTTATCTAAGAAAAAATAGCTTGGAGAAAACGCTTTTAGTATTTTAAAGCCTGGTCAAAAAGCACTACAAAACTAACTCGAGAAGTGTTTCATTTGGAGAAATAGTTGCAGAAGAAACTGCAGCTTATTAGTGACCTTGAAGAAAAGAGTCTTTTTATGTCACTGTCAAGCAACCAACACTCCTCTCTATAACCAAGAGACTTAATACAAAAATGGTCATGCTATGGCATAAACATATCATGACAAGTTGCATCATATCACGTTTGAACGAACTTTCCAATTCACACAATTTCCAAGGTAATGAAAAACAAAGTGTGTCAAAAATAGGTCACAGCGTTACGCTTGAACAAAACCATTTACGTAACTGCATATGATAGGCAACAATAAAAGCTTTTAAAAGACACACAACTATTTATAAATAAAGCCCTGCAGGGTGCGCGTAACCTGGCCTGCCCTGTTTTGGCCTGTCAGGGCAGGTTACAGGTTGTCCATATCGTAACCTGTTAACCTGAGATTAATTTTGAACAACCGACATTTCCGGTATCTTTTAAAAAAATTATGCATGAAGAAAAATGAATTTACCGAGACTAAATCGCTCATAATATAAAAAATGATCGGCTATGATAGATTGCAACTAGTTTTGTTTATTCGATATTTTTTTATTAGAAATCTTGAAGAAATCAACCATTATTTTTATCCGATTCAAATTTGGAGTACATATAATTAAATGTATTATAAATACTGATAGGAAATTTTGGATATTCCTCTATTTTAAAAATAGCAGGACAGGACAGGGCAGGGCAGGTTACAGGTTATAAAAATCCTGCATCCTGCAGCCCTATATTTATAAAGACTATTTTACTTTGTTTGAATATCTTTACTTAAAATAGTCAGTTATTTTCATTTAATCCGTTTGTTAATGTAAAAAGAAATCGTAAATAAAATAGAGTCCCTGTAAAAGAATTCTAAGAATACAAAAGAATCAATAATTATCGAATAGATTCGTTTAAAAAAACACGCCAATTATATTAAAACAAGAGCGTTTTTAGCAATTTTCTACTTTTTTCATTTTTATAGGAAATGCAGGAAAATTCATCGAAATATAGGAGAAAAAATAGGATTCTTTTTAAATATAGGAAATATAAGAAATATAGGACGAATCCGAGACCAGATAATATAGAGATTATTAAAAATATGTCTTCAAATGAAGTTATTTTTTGCGATGACGATTGTCGGTGTTAGATTTAGGTTAAGATCAATATCAAATCAAAGAATGTTGTATGTGAGTAGAGAAGATGTAAGCCACTAGTGATAGCGATTGAACATCGTCGTTGTCTCTTTTAGATTTATTCGATTTCGGATTGATTTTGATTGTGTTGTTCGTGTAGTGCGTTTCTGTCGGCTTTTTCAGTTGGTCGAATCATTAGCATAGGGTTATATCAGCCTGTAGCGCACACTTGATATACAGAAAAATGTTAAATAGCAAGGGAAAACTACATGTCCTTGATCTCAGTGTTGATAGTTGAGGTTTGTTGCCAGAAAATCAATAGCATTGTACATATGCCTTTATATGCAAGTATATGTGTTATATTATTTTATATCTAAATTATGGATTCTTGTCATAGGCGGCGGAGCCATTAGGCTCGCGAGGCTCAAGCCTACCCTAAACTGGAAGTGGGTAGACCTTGATAGATTGAAACTGGAACAGAGAAATGTTTGGATAGGTTGTTATATGCAAAATGGTTTTATTCTTGTTTAATTTTGGGGCTTTTCTAACAAATAACGCATTATTACAAGATCATTTCATATTTTCTCTACTAGTAACTCGTTCACAATGAAGAATTAGTTGAGCGTTGTTGGCATTAAAATTGAAATCTAATTCGAAAATTCTTAATTTAAAATAGCTGAATTGTTTCTGTAACTTCTGTTTAAAATTACTTTTAAATCTTAGACACGCGAATAACATTACTTGTGCCGTGCAGAAATGCGAGCGAAACAAAAATGATTAAAAGCCGATCAAAATCATATGCTTATAGTTGACACTTAAAGTGCTTTTAGTCGATTTCAGCCTGACTTCAACTCTACTTTTTTTTCAATGGTGAGACTTGATTTGTCCAAAACGTTGAGCCTACCCTAGATCGAAATCGTTCCACCGCCTAT
This sequence comes from Rotaria socialis, assembly GCA_905331475.1. Lineage (NCBI taxonomy): Eukaryota > Metazoa > Rotifera > Eurotatoria > Philodinida > Philodinidae > Rotaria > Rotaria socialis. The sequence goes on along the minus strand of CAJNYU010003155.1, from coordinate 33,805 downwards.
GATTCTTGTAGCTAAATATCGATGCGTTTAACCAATGTTCTGCATATATTCCTCTTCATCCATATCTAGTTGATATTTTGGTTTTTAAATAAGAAGTAAATCATAGATTGAATTCTAGATATAAAAAAAAGTGCACCAGTGCGTTTCTCTATTGAATACGTTTGTAGTCATAATATACTTTTAGATACAGAGCTCTTCCGATGAAAATACTTATTCATACATTTATTTTCAAGCATTAACACAAGGTAATGACAAAGATATCAATTACTCATATTTTTCGTTTTAATGGTATTTTTCTTATAGAGACTAAAGAGCTTTATTTTTATGTTTCATCAGGTGGAAACGAATTTCAAAAGAAAGATTACTAAAAAGATGTTTCATATGGTTTCTCTTATTGGATAAATCCTAAGATTTCAATAAGGAGCTTTAAAATAACAGTTTATGATAGTATTTACTGACACATGATGAATAAAAGTACTCATGCTCGCTTTATTCTAGTATTATTTATAATTCACTTTGTATATGAACCTTTTTTTTATTCATGTTGCGCTTTCTGTACGAAAAACACCGAATAAAAGTCATGCTTTTTAATATAAGAGAACATGTGACGTCGTCAAAATTCAACGACGCTTTTCCTGTCGATGTACTTTTTTCTTAAGTTGCTTTACGGTATAATTCTTTTAGATTCTGTTAGTTAATATCGTTATTATATCAATTGACTACATGTTTAACTACTGCAACCACTATCAAAATTGGCAAGTCGAACCGACGTAGTTGCTATATAGATTTAACAAGAACTTTGATGTAATTTTCTATTTTAATAATAGTATACAGGATTTATGAACTTCATATGGGCAAATATACATGAAGGTTGTAATAATTCCGTGTTACTACTATCCTTATAAAATGTTGAATATTTCAAATAAGGAAATTGCGTAACCCGTTTGACGACAGATGTTTAACGAAATCTACTGAAAGCATAATTATGTTGGAAGTGTTTTAGAAGTGAGTGAAATTTTGTGTCAAAAACACTGCAAAGTATCCAGGCGAATTTCGTCGAATAAGTAATGTATGTTTTCTTCGATTCTTCACTCTCACACAAAAGTAACATTCACGTTGAACATTAAAATTTTTGAAAAAAGCACATACTATTGTATGATTGTGCGCAATAACATGATGCTATTGTCAGCAATTTACTTGCATTTTTGTTACTATTTACTTTCGAGGAAACCGAATTTATTATCAGAAAAAAATCATCGTCTCATGTGTGCTTCTTAATCGAGCTGTGAATTTTGCATCGAACTTTTCTTTGAATTAATAAATAGCACCTACAAAATAGACAGAAAATTTTTCTCAAATTTATCCTACAAGTAAGTTAATTGGTTAATTGAGTTTGCTTGAAATTGAGAAATAATTTAAAATATACATCTCTATGAAGCAACTACGGGAGAAAAATGAACAAAGAAAAACAAAGCGATGAGTCATGTATAGGCAAAAGAAAGGAAGTGAAGCGAGTGAAAACTTGAATTTAATGCTTTGCAATAAGTACAATCACATATTCATTCAAATTGCAACACATCGAAATTTCTTATGCATAGTAAAAAGACAATGTACATCCTATGTATGGACATAGTGTCTATATTTTTGTTTTCTTAGGGTTATTTTCAATCGATGTACGATATATTTATAAACGATAAATCATTGTTTCTACATCAATATTGCATTGATTTATTTACTAATGTCTAAGACATAGTATGTTTTAGTCATCTGAAAAGCCAAAGATTCTATTTTGTTTCAACAATTGAAAAGATAGTCAAACAATAGTTGTTTTTTATTTTCAGATCTGTATCTTCATTTCTTATAACTTCTCACCTACACACTCATTCGTCGAATCTGATTAAATGGTTGTAAAAGAGTGGCGTAATGGTGACAAATATGAAGGAGGTTGGGAGAATGGTGAAAAACATGGGCAAGGCACATTATTTTATGTAGATGGTGGTAAATATGAAGGTGAATGGGCTAGTAATATGAGAAATGGTTATGGAGTTAATATTTGGGCTAATGGCGATCGATATGAAGGAGATTGGCAGAATAATTTGAAGCACGGCGAAGGAAAACTTTTTTATGCTAATGGTGGTAAATACACTGGAGAATGGAAGAACAATATAAGACATGGCCAAGGCGTAAATATCTGGAGAAACGGCACTCGCTATGAAGGATTTTGGAAAGAAAATCAACAACACGGTAAAGGAACATTTACTTATCCAGATGGAGGAAAATATGTTGGCGAATGGTTAGCAAATATGCGACATGGAAATGGAGTAAATACTTGGAAAAATGGTGATCGATATGAAGGATTGTGGGATCATAATAGAAAACATGGTAAAGGAACATTTTATCATGCAGACGGAACCGAAGAACATGGTATTTGGAATAATGATACATTAAATGGAGATTCAAATCAAGGATCCGACAATAAAAAGCCAAAAAATGACAATAATTCAAAAAATGCATTACAATTCAAAGGCTTTTGGTTAAATGGCCAACCATTTGTAGTTTTATTAATGCCGAAATCACCTGTTTGTCCTTATTTGACACTTGGACGTGAATTTATTGTTTCATTAAATTGGGATAAAGCGTATTTTGATCGTACTCATGATAATTGCTATTGCAGTCGATGTTATAAGGAATCCTGGAGTGATGTGATTGAAGCTGGTGACGACAGATATGTTATTCCTCGTGGATGGGTACGTTTAGGTCTTCATATCGATCCAATTCATATGAAAGCAGAAGATATTTGGAATAGATGGATAGTAACATTTCATGGCACGACTAAAATTGCTGCACAATCGATTATTAAACATCGTCAATTTTGTCTTCCGGGTGATGTATTAATTGATGGTACTAAACTGGGTATTCGCCCGGGACATATTCCCGATAAACAGTTTATTTATACATCACCAACGATAGCTTATTCAAGTGGTTTAGCATATAGTCCAATTTACGATTTTCACTCTACAGAAAACAATGCTAATTATCAAACACAAATCGTTCTACAATGTCGACAAATGCCTAATACTTATAAAATCGGACCAGAAACAATAGGAGCAGGGGAAAATCAGATTTGTTCACATATTTCGAATTCTGAGATTGAATATTTTACGGATAGAAGAGGATCATTAGTTGCCTATGGAATACTAGTAAGATTTCGATCAAAAAATAATTAGTAATAATGTGAAATTATTATTTCATTCTCATTCATCACTTGAAACATTCAATGCGTTTTTCATAAGAATTTCTGTTTGTTTAGTTTAAACAAACGGAAAACACACAAATTCAATTATTCATGTAACATTTGCCATTTTGTTTGTATTTATTTTGACTGAAAAATACACATAGTACCGTTTTTAATATGATAGTACGTTGGAGTAAATTAAAGTTATGTCTCACAGAACAGTGCTATGATAACCTTCAAACTTAGATTTAAAAAGATATGTTTTTGTTTTGAAGAATTGATACTATGATCTGTATAATAGAGATCTGGGTCCATTGAAATATAATTAAACTGTAGTCTTATCTGTATTTTTTGTTCATAATAATAATAATAATAAATAAAATTTATTTATTAAAATCTTGAATTTTTATTGAATTCAACAAAAGATTCATCAATTTTTTGTGCTAGTTTATATGATAATTCATCAATAAGTATTGTATATTACGATTCCACTCAAGAATTCTTTCGCCAAGATCTATTCAATGCAAGTTCCAAGGTCATTACATTGTCTTCCTTTATTTTTGTTTTGTTTGTTATTGACCAAAGATCACAACAAACTAGGTGACTGAACGTTTTCCTTTGCATTAGAATTGAATATTTATTCATACAACTTTGTTTCGAAAATGCGTTACGTATATATGTATATTCATGAGCGATTTATCGATAGATATGAATTCAATTCAATACGAATTCTATGAGTCAAATCTATGGCAAGTCATCATAATTCATATCATATTCCATAACTAGATGTTCGAATGAATTCTATTGACTTTCCGTTCTTTTTCTTCTTCTTAGAATAATACTTGATTTTTAACTTTTACTGTAGGATTCAATTTAGTCATCGAAAAAAAACCAGTATTCAAAAAAAAGTTACTACTAATTCCTAGATGAAAAATAAGCCAACGAACCAATGACAATAGATGGCACATAACCAACTCTTTGCATTGTTTTTGGGTCATCTGAACGTGGACATTGTGCACTAATCTTTAAAACAGAAATAAAATATATATTCTATTGAATTTAGTTGGATTTCTATTTAATATACAGATCGATCTCTTTGTTATACGAACTAACAATAACAACAGCAGCAACAATTTTATATTACGAAAAAGCCTTTGTCTCGATAAACCCATATCAAAGAAGACTTTTCGTGTCTTAAAGAATGTCACCTAGCTCAGACTGGTTTCTTTTTAACATAACCATCGTGGTCTAAAGGCCATAATAACGATTTTCAACTGAGCAGTCAAAACATTACTAGATTTACGCCAACACATTGAACTATTTAAGATCGCTTGCAATTAAGAAACAAGAAAAGTACTCTCGTCATTACATTTCTGTTAATTATCTTGCATAACTCAAGTAAAGAAATTCGATGGATGCTGCTTGTTTATCTAGATATATACAGCCCACGGTCTACTCCCATTTTTTGAAGAATTTTAATACGAGACAATAGTGGTAAATAAATCATTTGATAATAGATACAAGTGCATTTTATATAATATACTTGATTTCATATATTCTTCTGTTTGGTGTTTTGTATGTCATTCCATCAGTTTCGTTTCTTGCATCACGAATAAAAATGTTTGCAAGCATTGGCCAACAACAGCCAGAATAAAAAAATAAAGTGTGCATATATTCTCAATGCAAGAATATTTTGAGTGAATTCATCTCAGATGATTTCATTTTACTCGAATAATGCAACCTTCAAAATTAAGCAATTATGACAGGCTTATTTTAGGAAAAAGTCATTGGAGAAAGAAAAAAATATATGCAACAAATATTACATGAAAGACAATACTCTGTAGAAACGCATCGGCTTCATAAGGAGACTGTTGATCTACTTTAAAAAAATCATTTGTAGCAATATGTCGGAACAAGAAAGTTGTCACAAATTGAAAGCAGCAAAATCGGCTCGAATTTGTCCTGACTTTCAACATCGAAATCAATATGTTCATCGTGAATTTGTAAGATTATTGTTATTACGATCAGAGATGAACACGGGATACCATGAAATAGCACGGAGAAAAGTTTTACGAATGTCCTTTTAAATATTTCTCACGTTTCAGTCTTGATCATTTGTCAAATCTTTTGATTGCTGACATCTGGAAAAAATAGATTCTTTCATCACAGAGTTCGTGTTTTTTTCACCTAAATATTTCTTTTTGTTCTTAGAATACGACTTGATCAATGAAGTCAACAAATATGAATTGAGATCTGTCTCATCTGCCAGTACAAATTCAACAGTGTCGAGTGAAATCTATGACAGAGTTGAATCTTCATCCATGGAAATCGTTCGATTTTCAACTGATATTAATCATTCGTCTCGATCAAAATTTCCTCGTTGGGGTGTGGGTGTGTAGATGCAAGGGAAAGCTATAGTGAACGGATGGCTGATAGCTTAGTCGTTTACTCACATGAGAACGATGCTACTTCTTTATATGGTTTGTTTAATTCATCACAGCATTAATTCGTTAGTATTTTTTATTCTTTTTGTGTACTCCAAAAAAATGAGTACACTCTAGATTCGGTTAGTGTGTCTGTCCGGCCGTCCGGCCATTAGCAAAATAACTTTTGAAAGCCTCATCCAATTGTCATGAAATTTTGTACACAGAATGATCTCATCAATATGTCAGTCGAGTTCGAAGATGAACGCAGTCCATCAAAAATTTGATGAGTTACGCAAAAAATATCCTACTTTTCTATGTGAATAGTGACCTATTCTATTTTATTATAATTTGTTTCTCAAACGAGCAGATTTATCATAATCAAAATAATTCTTCAACTGTCATATACCATTAGATTGGGGATTTCATGGGCTGCAAGATGATGCTAAATTATAAGGGTAAACAAGTTGCTCACAAGATTCCTCTGTATCAGTGTCGAAAAACTCATATATCTTGATAATGTGCCGGTGTGATATTTGTTTATTTTTCATATGAGTAATACCAATTTTTTCAAAGTAAATAGAACCCGTCACTTCGGAACAGTCTTTATGAGTTGTATCTTCAATACTGTATTCGTTCCTCTTTCTAGTTTTGCTGTGCATGATATAAAACATTTACGACGAAATAGGAACAGAGAAAAATGGATGTACATTTTTGCTTTTTGAAGTACACATAATAATCGGATGCAAATCCGATGTTTCCGCATTTATTCATATTTAATTAACGTAAGGTTTTAACACTATCTACTGATCGCATGATCAGCGAAGTCATGCATTGAGTAAATAGGTAAAAAATGGATCAAATATACGACAACATTGTATATTAATATAATTGTCACGATTTTTAAGTAAAATATTACGGAAGAAATTATAACTACAAAATAGTTGGTATTTATTTTTAAATAAACGATTCTATTAATAAGTAAAAGTCGAAAAGTCTATCAGTACATTTTTATATTTTTATTATTGTAGAATAACACGCCAATTATATTCTGATCGCGTGTAGACTAGTTTTGTTGAGCATTAGCATCTAAAAAAACGTTCGGTATCAATCGAAACGATTGAATAATAGAACTAATATTCATTTAAATAATACCAAATAGATAATAATCGAATTTCGTTTTGACATCTAATTAATTTATCTAAATATATCAATTTAGCATTATGTGTAATAATCTCATTGTAGTCTTAAATCATCGAAATTCTATTTAAAGACGTGCAAATTGATGTAGTACAGGCTCCGCTGATAAATCAGCTGAAATAAAAAAACGATTGAATGGCATTTTAAATACCCTTGAGAAAGCTCCATAGAGAAGATCAAACTTGAATTGAATTGAATTTTATTTTTAATTGCTGTTTCCGTTTCTATTGTTTTTCTGTGTACTCAAAAAGTGAGTGCACTCCAGAATCGGTCAGTGTGTCCGGCCGTCCGTTAACACGATAACTTTTGAAAGCCTCATCCAATTGTCATGAAATTTTGTACACATAATGATCTCATTAATACCTCAGTCGAGTTCGAAGATGAGAAGGATCCGTCGAGAAATGGCTGAGTTATCGAAAACATTGTCATTATTGACCTGATCATCCCTGAGGGGGGGGGGGGCCCAGGAATTTTTTTTTAATGACCAATTTTTCTCAGAATTTTTCNACATCCACACCCCCACCCCCGGCCCCCCCCCCCCCCCCCCCCCCCCCCCCCCCCCCCCCCCCCCCCACAGGAATTTTTTTTTAAAGAACAATTTTTCTCAGAATTATTCAGAACATATATAAATCGACTCAATTTTTAATGCTAATTCCGAATCTGATATTAGTTGTGAACCAAATCGTAGCTTTCTAACAAAATATCGCCTGAAAAATATCTCAACATGCTCAAAAGCTGCATCCAGAAACCAAATTGCCTAGATATGTCTCAGATGATCAGTAGTTTGGGATTTTTCAAATGCCTGGTTTTGTAGCTAGACAAAAAGACTATCGAACGGTAAAAACTCGAACTCGACAGCTATTAATATTGGTGATTTATTAGGAAAATACTGATGCCTGTATCTCTCATATATCTCTTATAGATTCATGAGGTTGCTTACGATCATAATCCCGCTAAAAACAAATGGAAGTCCATTCAAAAATAACTCTTCTTACCCAGTTTTCCAAGCTAAACACGAATTTGAACTCGATTTCTGTGATTTCTAAAGATATTATATCACTCTAAAAGTAGAGCCAGCGGCCACCGGATAGGCTCGCATACAGTCTGGCCAATGCTATTGATGAGATCTATGCCTTATAGAATAAATGCGAAAACCTCGGATTAAAATCCGATGTTTCCATATTTATTCGTATTATATTTTACGAGTCTCTCTCTCTCTCTCTCTCTCTCTCTCTCTCACACTCTTACTGGCCTCTAAAAATAAACTACAAACAAACAATATCTTGTACGGCTGAAAATAGAAGAAAACTCATCACGAAGAATACTTATCTTCTATTTTCTTAATTAGACTCTTACTCTCTGTTCTATTTTAATTTTCAAAATAAGGATATTAGAAGTAAATGAGAAATTTTTTAATCGTTCTAAAGGTGTGTGAGATTCTTGTTAAGCACTGTATAATCATACTAATCTGTATAGACACGAAAAGTTTATAATGATAAAATAGGATTTGGTATTCCATGGAATTCTTTTAATAGAACGATTGCTGGGAAATTGATAGAATTATGACTTTGTGCTAAGAATTTCAATTTCTACGAACTATTTTTGGTAAACTCGATTTGAAATTCATGATCATTCTGTTGAAACGTGGACGGATGTTACCGGAAAAGGAGTTTCAGGATATTTATTTCAGTTTCCCGTATGACATTCAACTTGCAGCAATACTTGGAATTTTTGCTTTCCGGAAAGGATATCTTTTTTCCTCACCGTTTGTTAACGCATTCCAGCGACCTTCAGTTATTTTCAGAATTCGACATTGTAAATTAATTATGCCGATTTTAATTAGTAAAATGAATTTCATCATCGAAATTGTTATTGTTGCTTATTATTGAATACACTGAGTTTCTTTTATGTTTTTTACTCGGCATGCCCGACAGAACCAGAGAGAAGAAGATTTAGATACGGTTAGCTTTCAGCACGATTCCATCCTGCACTACAGATAGGGAAAGTTTCAATGGCAAATACATCTTCAATACAAAATGTTGGTCATTAAAAAGGGAATTTCTTATCGTCTTAAAAATTCATCAAACGTATAAAAACATGACTTTCATTACGTGTGCTTTGTATATCATGCTTATCATTAGATAAAGTGTTTCCTGTCATAAATGTACTAGCGTCGAACACCAACGATTGTTGTTTTTGAAGATGTGCTTATAAACTAATTTATAGACGAAAATATTATCGCAGTCATTCAAAGTAATAATTAGACGCCAGTCGGAACTAATAACCTTTTTGTTTTTTCACGGTTACACGATATATAATATTTTTTTCTCTACTCTTATTTGTTTGATGATGCCAACGACAGGATATCATCAATTTGTTGCTATAAACAAAAACAAAGACATTACTCATAGAAGCTCGATCTTCTAGACAAGTAAATTATTATGTAGCCATTTACTCACAGGACTGACTGAAGCAATGTTTATCATAAATTATACTTGCAGCACAAAAGAAAATTTTAATCTCTTCATATAAGTAACTAAGAAAATAAAGCTATTTTGATTTATTTATAATTGTTCTAATGTCAACGGTTATTAATACATCCTGAAATATGTTGAAATATTATTGCTGCATTTTTATATGCGAATCACTGTAGAACCAATCTACAGATTGTGTTTCGACGAGCTATAGAAAATTTTCTTCGCCATACCGTCGGTATCTTGAATACACTGATAATCTAAGTCTCATATTTGCTCGCCTTTAAATAGCTAAATCTATATTAAATTCATTGATATCAAAAACAAAATAATTCTTCATTCCCCCAGATTTTAATGCAATTTATCTCTCTAAATTGGCGCATTTTTTTTCTTAGCAACAACAGAACTTTATTCAATGCTCAATTATAAAATATTCCAGTTAACTATATTCATCTCGACGTGTAATTGACTTCCGTGATTAGGGGGTTTTTCGTCATTAGTAGTCGAGATTTATGAAGTGATCCATTCAAACCTAATGTGAAACTTTTGGAATAGAACATTCTTTTATCATTATTTCAGTGTGACATAACGAGAAGGGTAGACTGACCCAGATCATCATCAACTCTCTAACTGAAAAAAAAGCCTTATATGTCCTCCCAGGTCTCGAATGAAATAAAACCGTCTTGTAAAATAGAAGTTAAATCAATTAAAATGACAATTAATCTTTATTTACAACAAATTCGATTAATAAATAACAAAAAAAGAAAGAACATTAAACATTTTTCTCGTGTCACATTAATAAAAAAAACAGTTCTTAATTGATATGATTTCTTCTTTAATGTTTTAATGTGTGTTCGATTTCTTTCCACACGAAACTTTTTTCTGAGTTTTCATGAGCTGAATTAATATCTAAAAATTGTCTTAAATACTTTTGTGGTGCTCTTAAACTATTTGAAGTAAAATTTTGATTACAAACTCCTCCATTTATAAGAATAACATTGTTATTGTTAGAATTTAAATGAATTCCTTCCTGATTATTTGACGGCGTTAACATGATTGAGCGATTTAAATCATTTTGCGCACTTAAACCATCAAGACTATCGTTCGTTTTTTTACGACGTAAATGAACTAATGTGAATGCACGCCGACGTTTTATACGGCACCGACGAAAGTAATATGTTAAATATAGTTTAAGTGTTAGACGAAATTTCGGATTAATTGAATAAATATAAAAATTTGCACCATGATTTATAGTTAACATTATATTTGATATACAAAATAATTGAATTCGTATTTTACTAAAATACCGTTGCCGTTGTAGACTAAACCATGGTGCTATCAGTACATGTATAACTTCGAATAGATGCGTACTACGACATACCATATAAACAGTTAATACACATACAATCATCAATGTTATACGAAAATATGTATCTTGTTTACGGTCGTTACGAAACGCTGTGTTGACAATTTTTTTTGTTAGCTGAGTTTGTGCTGAACGTAATGCACGTATTAAAAATAGCCATATTAGAAAACATATTAACCAGGGAATCAATAACGATATTATTACCATAGTTGGATAGAAATATCGAGAGAAAAATTTCGTTCGCAACAATGGTGCCGTTCCGAGACTATAATATTTTATTAAACCATTTTGAGTGCAAGAAACTCGAATACTTGTATAGATAAACAGAGGTAAATTAACAAGTATTGACAAGAATAAAATGATTACTATTGCATAACGAGCAGTACGTCGATTGCAATAATGTTTTGCCACTAATGGTTTCTATAATTAGCATAATTAAAATATTTTTTTATTTTCATACTTTGTCTATGACGTTACAAGCAAAAGCGTTATTTTCAATTCTTTTAATAGTTTATCTTCAACGCAATAAAACATAGTAAGCTACTTAGTCATCATATTTTATGCTTATTATGATGAATTTTAAATCTGGACAACCTCTGAGAGTTTCATGATCAATGGTTTTTTTTTTAGAGTGATAGTTCAATTAGTAAATGCTAGAAAATATTCTCTATAACAACGTCATAGGGAAACAAAATCAGGGTAATTATTCAACCATCAATAATTGCTTATGAAATAGCTACGAGAATATCAATAGACGAAAAAGAAACACTATACTTCAAACCAAGAAAAAAAAACGTTTCGAGTGACTTCAGCAGGTATCGTCATCATTGGAATTTTAGCTGCTCTTTTCTGATGAATATTTTATGCTTATGACGGAAGCAAATTGCACGCATGTAAAAAGGAAACAATTTAGTAACTGAGAACATCATGATCTTCAGTCCATGGACTAGTTTTCAAAAATATATTCTTTTTCCGATATTGATAACGAACTATTACTCCTTTTCTGCTTACAACTAATGTTTGGATGAAAAAAAAAATCATTCGATTATGTTTTGTGAATGCAACACATCGTTTTAAAGACTTCCAGAAAATGATAATTACGTTACATGCTCGTGAAATGCAATTGGTTATGTGGGATGCTCAGTTTATAATCATAGGAAAGAAGAACAAATACTTGTCAGAATTTGTAACCAACATTCTACATATACAATTTCTTTCATGACACATTATAATTAATTATTTAATTTTGATTGCTTTAATAAATACAAAAATTGTCCTTAGGTCTCTTACTCTCTCTCTCTTTATATATATATATGTGATTATCTTTATTAGATTAGATTAAATATTCTGTTGCTCTTTTACCTTGACAACAATTAATCGAAATGTTGTGATTAATACAATGAGCCAGTTGCTAAATGTTGTAAATACGTTTGCTAAAGCATTGAATATTGATCGGGCGAACATATGGGTAGTTAAAAATGTCGATGAATAATTCATGCGTGGTAGAAAATAATAGAATAATATATTGTTAAATGAAACAACTGTCGGAGGTACGAGATCGGCCCATGCGAGTGTAACCAATAGTGTTGTCATTGTTGATCGCATATGACGTCGAGTTAGAACAAATAAATTAATTAAATTACCAGCATCTGCTAGTACTGATAATACAACGCTGATAACACCTAATGTCCAGAAGGCAAATGGAGAGCGAAAATGTGCGTCGCTATTACGACTTGGATCTAAACATTGCCGTTTCTACTTACAAGGGGTTAATAGTCAAAGCAATATATTTACCTTCAGTGCAATTCATTGAAATAAGATAATATGCAGTAATAGCTGTCAATGAGAATCAATCTGAAATAATAAACATATATTCTTCTTTTTTTCTGCATGTAACCAACCACAATTAAAAAAAAAGTAACGACTATGCAAATGGAACATGTTTAATTACTTTTCTTATTTGTATTCTGATTACGAGCGACATATAATTTGTATAATCATAAAGTCATTAGTATACTTATAAATTTCATACTCCAATGAAAGTACACATGATTCCGATAAAAATATGCGAATCCTGCTTATTGAAAGCCGTTCAAGCGAACTTATCCTAGTGCATGAACGCATGACCAGGAAAGATACAATGGAAGTTCAGCTAGTTTGAAATAGCTCATAATGACCTTTACGTAGAGATATTTTGATATTTCAAAATAATATCTAATTAGTAGAGGCAGAAGAAGAAGAAAAAGCTATTTTGGTAATTGAAAGACATCCTTGAGAATATCTCGTCTGGGAAAATCAAATGTCGTTGCAACTATTTCGCTCTTATCTACGAATTGTATACAATGATTTGCTTGAGTAGAACTACTGAATGGAAACGAATACAATTGACATCTAATTGTTGTTCTACATAATAGCTAATGAAAATCGTTTCTATTTTAAAACCTACTCCTATTTCTTTCCGTTTAGTTTTCATATAAAATATTTACCAGTGCTAATTTATTGTTGACATTGATCAAAAGAAAACAAAACCTATGTATTACTTACTGAAAACATGGTTAGTATATTGAGCTCTTCTTATTCATCTGTTATCATTTCAAACAGTAGCGTTTTTTTTCTCTTTTTGGAAAAGAAGAAGAAAATTCTATAAGAAAGCGTGAAAAAAAAAGACTTTTTGGTTTCTAAGGAAAGAATGGACGTAGTGATAGTTATCCTACTTTTCTAGTAGCACTAATATTTACATCAAATTTAAATAGTAACAAAAAAAACGTACCTAGCCGGATGTATCTTCAAGTATTTCCTTCTGCTTTTTGTTTTTCTTACAAATTGTACGCATGCTGCATGAAGCAAAATATTTAGACAAAACGAAAATATGTTGATTAGATATCAGCCGAATAAGAAAAAAAGTATATATATACACATCGTCGCATGCAGACAAGGCATCAGTGCTTGGAGATAAAGCTTAATTTTGATAGAACGCGTTATTCTCGTAATTCGGGAATGTTTATGTTAGCTAAAGAAAAAAAAAACGTTATGCTTATCGTTGTAGACGTTTCTTTCTCTAGCTCTTCATAAGTCTTTGTTTTCTGTTAGACCATATGATCATTCATTACCATTGACGAAACAACACTAAATGAAAATCGCTTGCTTATTTTTCTCGGCATGCACCAACGTGAATGAGACATACAACTTTCTTCTAGTCATTTACTTCTCTCATCAAAGCCTATTTATAGAGACACGAGAGACCGTCAAGTTTTTTTTCTTACCATTTGGTCTATTTATTGTTTTGTAAATAGTTCTATTAAAAAGAAACTCGATAAATATAAAGAAAGAATCGTAACTAGAATCACCTTTTGTTTTGATACAATAATACTAGAAAAACTAATTATTTCCTTTATCAGTGATTTTCTTCAAGAGTCTATAAAATAGCCATGAAAAGAAAGTACACAGTATTTATATATAAAAACTGATATTGATTTCTTATGTTCTTCATAGTTTTGAATAGAAATAGAGGAGGAGAAGGGGCGGGGGGAGAAATATCTTTAGATTTCCTTCTGAGAGCTTATAATAAATCAAGATTAAAAGGGAGAAAAGTAAGCCTTCATAGAAATCTCAAACTAATGATTTCCGATAATGAAAATTTTATTTATTATCAATGATTATTATATATCTATCTCTATGAGAGAATAGTATTACTGATTGGGAAAAATCAAATGGACAATAGTAATCATCTTGCCGATTTTAAGTGCTAGAATGGATAGAAGTGATTCAATGCTCAACACGTTTGATATTGTTTTATTCAATTATATATTGAACAGCGAAAAGCAAAAAAATCTATTAATCTTTTGGTGATGCTAGACACGATGAATTTCTCCTATGTGTGCATGCGTGATCTATGCCTCTGTGGATATGCAGTCCAGTTACGAAAAAGAAAATTGACAAATGAAACATGATACTGCTGTGAATAAAGTCTTAGTCTCTCAGATTTATTAGAAATATTTAATTATAATAAAACATAAACTATTCGAAATCATATTTTCTGTCCAATATTATAATGTAAATTAAAGATACGCTTAATGAGCTCGGGTATTATTTCATTTCGCTATCAAGTTTGACATACATGCTTTTTGGTGTGGTATTGTGTTGGCATTGTTTCCTTTCCGCACCTTACCTTTGCCCATCATTAGAAGAAAAAGAAGAAGAGAAACGTAAGTTTCTATTAGTTTCTGTTTTCATGAATACTTCGTATAGAAGAACAGGATGCCATATGAAATGCTCTATCCCATTTAAACCAGTCGACAGTCTTATACACATCAAATCTTGCTTATTTTCTTTGTATTAAATGATTTACCTGCCTCTCAATGCCTGAAACTATAATATGGAGACACTATTTCTATTAATCTCCACATAATGAGACAGACAGAGATTCTTCTTAGCTGGTGAAATAGATATAAAAATGGGCACGCATCAATGCAAACTAAACATACATAATTCTGACATACTGATAGAAAGGACGGAGAAAAGGAAACGGAAAAGATCGATAGAAAGTCTCAGCAAGTCAATCAGCTTTATAGTGTTCCTAGTGATATTGAAGGCAACATAAGGTGTATTTGCATGCTTATATCTCGGCAGCAGCTTGTTTCTGTATGTGTATTATGAAACAATTATTAAAGCCCGCAAAAATAATAAAACTTGTTGACAAAATTTTCAATGAAACAATCGAGATTTATTTGTACTCAATCATGTTTTATATAATTGAATATTTCTGTCTCTCTCTCTCTCTCTCTCTCTCTCTTCATAGTACAAGCATAGTTCATGTATTCTTGTCATTGTTAATTCGCCCTTATAAAATAGTTGTCTGTATATGATACTTCAATATAAGAAAAAAAGAAAATTTTATTAGTAAAAATACAAAATAATGCTGCTTTTGGTTAAAATATTTATAAACATTTATTATTATTATTAGAAGCGTTGGATAATGTAGCAAAACTTTCTCGTTTTTCTTTTGCTGTTCTTGGCTTTAATGGATCTTCTCGATGTGAAGTCGGCGTTGTCAAATTAAATGATTGCTCAGTATTCATTTCATTTGTTGACGTTAATATATCAGCATCAGTTATGCGTACATGGCGAGATATTGAAGTTGCTAATCGTGGAAAATAAATTCGAACTGGCACATCATATTGAGATCGATTATCCGAATCATCGGCTAGGTCTAATGGTATTGGATTATGATTCAGCTCTGGTAAATTTTGACAATGTTGATGAAATAAACGTTCACGAAAACGAGTTAACCGTGGCGAACCGAATAGTGTTGGTCTTAAATACGGTGGTTTAACTTTCGTATCTATAGATGATTTTTGTTCTGTTTTTGATGAATTTTGCGGTTGCTGCTGTTGTTGTCGATGGCGTTGAAACCATGAATTAATTTGATTGATACACGCACTTTTACTATGTTGAAAAGTCTTTTTAATATCAAAACTTGAACGTTTCGAATTATTATTTAAATCATTTGTTAATGATTTATTATTTAAATCAGTATCATTCGATGCTGTTCCTACTGATGGCGCAATGGTTTGAAAGAGTAATACTGGATCAGGTAGAAAATATTGAGGAAATTCAGAAAATGATACAAGAGATAATTTACGTAATGAACCTCGAGTAATAATACGTCGGATATGAATTCGTTTCGATCGAGTTTTATCTTCAATAGCTTTTGTATTTGCTCTAAAAATACAGATAGGAAAATAAAGTCAGGTTTTTTTCTTCATGCATTCCTTATAAAGAAACTTTCGAATATCAGTCGACATCAAAAGGACGAACTCTTCATGGAAGGAATATAAATATTTTGAGCTTACATTGTTGAACAATTTAGTGATTGTAAATCATTAATAGTATCTTCTTGAAATTCGCGTCGGTCTCTTTTGAAATGTTCAAGTTGATCAAAGAAATCGTTATTGATTAGAATGGCTCGTTCTGTTGCTCTATTCGATGTTCCATCTAAAACATCGGAATAAGCAGCGCTTTGCACAGCTAATATCCATGATGCAGGCATTTCTACTAATGATTGCAGCGAACGACAACGTGGTGGCAAATGTGATTGCTGACATTGTCTACGTTTTTCCATGTTGACTGTTGTTTGTCGTTGAATTAAATTATTAGTACAAAAAATATTTGTTTTTAGCGTTTTTAAATTTGTTTCAAGTTCTTTTAATGAAGTCATTTTTTTCTGTAGATACTCATTGTAGTGACGAAGGGAAATTTCTTCTAACATTATTTCACGCCATTGATGAACTATAAGCGATCGTTGATTAGGTGAAAGTATTGGGCCTAATGTTATTGAATTTGTTTGAAGTTCAAGATTTAATTCATCTACTATCGATGAACCAGTATCACTAGTTGTCGGTAAATCTAGTGTGTTGTCAGACGTGCCATTAACTACTTGTATTAGTGAAGTCTTTCGAGAACTACTTGTTGAATCTATTTTAGGTATGATTGATTGCCGACGATAATTCACTATTAAAAATTGTTTAGAGCAAAGAAAAAATAAAAACAAGTTAGTTTTCTAACCGAGAAATTGACTTTTTTGCATAGTTTCCCATTCACGCATCTTTTGTTGATAGGATTTTGTTAGGGCTGGTGCTAATTGTACGGTTAATAATGCACGATTCAAGCCGGAGCCTATTCAAATGATTTAATAGAAGCAGAAAAGTAAAAAACCATCTATGATAGTCGTAGTAGATTACCAATTTCATCAAATATTGATGTATGCGAAGTATGAAAACGACGCATGGATGATGACGACATGTTTTGATCGCTAAACTGTTTTTTTACATTGACAAGTTTTGAATGAATTTTACGTCGATAACGAGCTAAAATTTATCAGAATCATTAAGGTGTATACAACAAAAAGAAAGTCGATTATACGAGCTAAGTACATAGATTATAATCACTATGGCATTGTCAATTAATATTTAGGCAACAATGTAGTCTTTAGTATTTTTTTCTGATATTTTACATGTACTAAAAAATGACTTGAAGAATCGTTTTGCTTATTTAAGAAAGTTCCGTTAAAGAACTCTCTGGCTTCTATTAGAATATCCTATGTACTTCATAATTTTCTCGATAGCTATGATAAGAAATTCCAAGACTGCAGATATCTTGATAGATAAGATCCATCGCAATTTTAAAACTTCAAGGAGAAAACATAATGACGATAGTAGGATTTCAATTAGTATCACAATGCGAACTTAAAAAATAACCTACTATTATCGGACGATAACCTCGAGAGATCGTCTATTCTTATTATATTCAAATATTTATACTCATAGAGACCGTTGACTCCAATTATCAAGTATGGAATTCCGCTTGACAAATTTAAAAGAAGTTTGTATTGACGATTTTCAATTGAAAAAAAAATCAGCTCTCGAACTTCATTATCGAAACGCCAATTTCAAGAGAAATACTAATTTATTAGCACGGCTTGTCCAAACTTAACGCTGTGACATTTTGACAGATCCTTTTGCAATTATCTTGAAAGGCATAAGATTTAACAAGATCGTTCAAATGTCATTCAACACAGCTTATCATCCCATGCTGCGAATACCGGATCAATTTTTACGGTAAACCGCGGTATTTATCCGTTATGCGGTAATGGGAGCCGGTAACCGAACCGGTAAACCGGCGGTTTTTTGCGCCTGTTTATCACATGTAAAAGTAAAAAAAAGGATCTTTAAAATAGTTTAATTGATGATTTGGAAGACTTTTTCTGTCAAAAATTATAGATGAACCGGTTAACCGCTTTTTTTAGCGGTAACCGCGGTATTAATCAAAATCGGCGGTTTACCGCGGTAAATGCCAGTTCATTTTTTGTGGTAAACTGCGGTATTTATTCGTTCTGCGGTATTTATCCGTTCTGCGGTATTTATCCGTTCTGCGGTAATGAGAGCCGGTAACCGGACCGGTAAAATCGCGGTTAACCGCCGATTTTCATGCGGTTTTTATTACATGGGATACTCTATTTATGTTGAAAGAACGACCTAGTTTGACTGAAATCTCACGCTTCTAGAAAGGTTTTATCATCGCGTAGCATTGTGACAAAAACGACCCTTTTCTTCTAAGGCTGCTTATAAAGCTTTAATTTTTTGACGAATCATTTCTTCAAATGAAAAGCTATTGTACCAGTTTTATAGAGAATTGAATGGGCTTTCAAGCAGTAAAAAATGTTTTTTTCTAACTATTTTCGCTCGGATTAAAAATGCAAAAAACAAGCGTAACGCAGCGACACGTTTTCTTCTCGACCAAATTTGAAGCACTTAACATGCTTAAAAATATTTAATGTTTATATATATTGATCACTGCCCTGCATATATCCTTCTGTAAAAAAATCAAGTTGCTACATCGAAATACGAGCTCAATAATTGTATAGTAGGTTAGAAACTGTACAAGAGCTTAGAAGTTGTCCTGAAGAATGATAATAAAAAACGAATAGGCCATTTTGTAGAGAATCAAATTCTGCATCGAATGGTATATTACTCTGCATTTTTGTTTTAAATTTCTTGGCTAGAAAATTGAAAATACAGTTTTTAAAAATTTTAAAACCCGATTTTCGATGCCAAAACACATTTTTTTTTTAGAAAAAATGTTCAAATTCACAATCAGCGTAAAAAACTATACCAGAAAATACGCTTAGATCTGTATATATCGAAAAAGCAAATTTTTAAAACTGGATCAGCGAAGTAGTGCGTTACGTGGACAAGTCGAACAATAGAATCTCATTAATGACTCGAGGTCTATTCTTGTGAAACATAGTTTAAAAGACAATGTTGACTTTTACAAGTGGAAATTTTAATGTGTCCTATTTTTCGGGTAAAAATGTCGCCCTAGAGACATTAGCAACATGTTATCCCCGCATTGTATCCGTTGTTTATCGATGATCAGCAGTAATCGATCAATAGTTTCTCGTTCTCAAACGTAAAATACTCTCTTTTTGCATTCCTGAAAGGTTAATAAATAACACGATGATGAAGAAAATATGATTGCTAAATAGATGAAATAAAAATGTTTTCCTGTGATTCGCAAATAGCAATTGCATGGTATTTTAAATTTTAGCGCCTAAACGATTTTTCTCTAACTGCAGCTGCTACAGAAAAGAAATTGATGTCTGAATATAAGATCATGTTCACTTGGTATTGTGTCCAAATCTCGAAAAAGAAATCTCGAAGAAAAAATCTGAAATAGAATAGTTTCGAAAAATTGAAATATCGAGGAAAGATATGTTGAATGAGCGGTTGTTCATGATAGTCATGATTATAAATATAAGATAGAGCATGTGGATAAGGATGTGGGAGCTGGCAGAGGCCTAACTTGATCACCAAGGCTGGGAACGTAGCGCTCCCGTCCAATACTTTAAAATCTCGAAGTAGGGGAAACGTAACGTCTTCGTTTGTATAGATGCATCTCTTAAATTCTGCTGAAACAGTTTGTCGATCTTATTTAACCAAATATAACAAAATTTTGAAAAGCAGAGGACGTCATCCCCCTTCCATCTTATTCACGTCCCTGGATGTGAGTGCCAGTGAGGATGCTGATCGTCTCCTCATATTCACATTCCATCCACAATCTCAAGAAAATAGTGTTTTTGAAACGGCGGACGAGAATGAGACACGATGAATGAAGATAGATGTTGCCATACAGACGATGTACAAAAAAGAGAAGAGAAACAAAAAGAATCGCCTGTGAACATAGGTCGTCAGACCAGATTAAAGAAAAAAACAAAAACACAACAGTCATACTAACATCTATTTTAATTGACCAAGTGATCGTAGAGTAAGGGGACATGTTTCATGATGCCCTTTTCTAAAATTCGATGTAGAAAAGTTTGAATTTTTATGTTTGAAATTTCATTTTTTTCTGGATTCTGTTTTTTGTGGTATAACTCTTTCGAAATAGTTTATTTGGGATTATCTATTTTCGGAATTTTGTCTTCCAAGATTTGTTTTTCGAGATTTGGACAGCAATTCGTTCACTTGACATGACTGACAAGATGTGATCCTTATGAAAAACAAACGGAACTAGGACTTTTCTAATAACTAACGCTTTTCATCTTTGAAATTCATTTCCTGTATGCCTCATACCTAGATAGTTCATCGTGATTCTAAAGAGAGATGCTTTTTCTTTTTATCTATCCCTGTCTGTTGCTTTTAAATGTAGTTTGAATTTAAGAAGTTATTCAATCTGAACAGTTCATCTGATTTAATATATACCGATTTTGGATGGTTTTCGTGTTAATAAAGCTTCATCGCCCATACTTAAATTGGTAAAAGGTGTATTTGTTGATGATGTTTCCTGCCGTTCAATACTTGCAGAGTTTGATATTTCATTGACATCAAGATTTCGTTTATGATACGCACCAACACATTGTATTGACTCATCTTCTTGATCAGTATCATCACCAGTAATTATTTGGCGATTATCAGTTGTTGTTGATATGATTTTCTTCTTCTTCGATGTAGGTTTATTGTCTTGCAAATGATCATCATCACTTTCTACGGATATACTAATGGTTGGGATTTGTCGTTCTGAATTTGTTGCAGGAGCACTGGCAGGTACACCACCGTGTTTTCGACGAAGAGTAAATTTTAAAGCATGCCGAACTTTACTCCAATTATTTCGATTTGGCCCAGATGACACAGCTGGAAAAAAAATGTTAAAAAATATTCTTGATATTTTTTTTAATGTCATAAATCTTCTTTTGAATTCACCTGAATGACTATCGGCTGGTTCGCATTGATTTTGATCGATGTGTGATACGGATAATGAATCTTCTTGGTTATTAATCGAATTTGTGCCTTCAAAAAGATATAATGTCATTTCTACTATAATGTACGTTTTGACATATCTCCGAACAGATAAATAATGAAGTTTCTGATCTTTTTTCTTTAAAATTATGCATCATTAATTAGTCCGCAATTAATTTATTGAAAAATCGTTTGAACTAGTCTCATCAATCTTTACATCAAATGAAAATAAAGGATACGTAGAAGATTGCTGGTTTTTTAAAAATTTATTGAAGCTAAGGTAAATCATAAAAATTTGAAATTATTTTCATTAGAGCTCTAGCCAATCTATACTGATGGGTTTCAAGAGGACTATTAGAGAATATATGAATATATGCTTTAATGATTCTTTCTAACTAACATTTTCGATTCAATGTAGAAAGAGGACAAGTGGCGCCCCCCATGACCTACTTTTCTCTGTAGGAGTTTATTATTCTTGTAATATATATTATCCAATTATTTCAGTTGCTATAAATAGATTATTTTCCTTCTAAAACTTCAGGGCAATCTTCTGAAAGGAGAAATCTAAACAAAACACTTGCTCTAGCAGTATAATGAAACAAAAATATCAGACAGCACTGGAATCAACGGGATAGTAGAAAGAGCATAGTGGTTAGTTACTAGAATGGGCGGGAGGCTCTATACCAAGGAATTTCAGAGGTGTGACTGAGGTCACCAGGTTCCCTATAAATTACGTCGATGGGTATACATGCTTTAGGCAAAATGATCTGGCTATCAAAATCATGTCCTGCATGGAGAAAACCTCGTCTGACATGAGACTAAATTTTGCATTATGAGAAAATAGTTTTTCTTTCTATATATCTTTGGCTTTGATTCTCTTAAAATTCAATAGCATTGGCTAAGATAGTCTTTTAGTCTAATTATTTCGAAGAGATCTGTTCCAAAAAGTATTTTACGCTGTTGTAATTTATCTACGTAGAGAAAACGTACAATCAATAGTTTAGTAAGCATTTTTCTTTGTCATTAAAATATAGTGGGAAATATCAGAATTGCACATACATAAAAAACAGACAAGATCGAAAGAACAATTTGATTAGTCTCTTTTTTTTGTTATAATGAGAAACGCTCATGTTTTACGCGAAAACGAACTAATTTAATTACCTTTTAGCTCTCGACGCAATAGAGAAGATTTATATTTCAATGAACTTGTTGGTGATAATGTGTCAGATTTTTCCTCGTCATGAATAAATGTGGAAGAAATAATTGGTTCATTTTTTTCCTTTTTCTTATCCTGACTATTTTTCAAGATAAAACGTTTTTGATATTGTTGAACATGTTCAACTAATTCAAGATTAGCACGTAATTGATTATTTTCAGATTTTAAATCATGAACTTGTTCAATAAGACGACATAAATTATTAAGCACAGATAATCCTACTGTTGTATAGCTATTATTATGCGGCATTAAGGGTGTTGATGATGATGACGGTGATGTAGATTTTATTCTTCCAAGGCCCATTTCTTTAGCAAATTGAAGAAATTCATTTGGTGTCGTCATTATCATTCTATAGAGAGAAAAAAAAAACAGAATAAATCATAATTCATATAATTATAATGAGTTTTTTCTATCATCAATTTTATCAATTGACTCCTCCTCATCATCATCATCATCATTTTGCCTTTCCCAACAACAATGGTAGAAAACACTCTTAACGATGGTTATATAGGCACACATCATCTTTATCTCTAAAACTTTCTATGTTCTTCATAAGCTTTAGCTATTCGTGTCTCCAACCGAGAATGATATCGCACGTGGTGATGACGAGTCTACTGATGATGGTTGATCGTTCTTTTCCAATTGGTTACGCTTATGGATATGTTTACCCTAAAAGACAAGCAACTAACTCGGTTTCCTTTTTCTTTTTTTTCGTATGAATACTGTTTGCATATAAAGAACATACAGCCTTTTAATAAGGTCTCTCTAATACCGTCATTTACGTTATTAGGCAATTAATAAAAAGGGAAACAAGATATACTGAATGATGGCTAATGTCAACGGTAAGATGAAAGCTTGTTGATAGCTGTATGTTTATGTTTGTATGGCAAATGCCGAAAAATAACAACCATATGTATCGATTTCGAAGTTCAAATGTATTATTTGGCGACGAACAATTAGGGATCAACTACGATGATATTTATATAGAATTATATCGTTTAACGAGAAATGTAAATAAACAAATTTTAGTAGAATCCAGGTGCAAAAATATTGTCTCGTAATTCGTCCGTTTAACAAACACCTGTGTATCATGACAATGAAGAATATTGATTTCTTCTATGAGTGCTCCTTTTTGTGTACTCAAATTGTCATGAAATTTTGTACACAGAATGATCTCATCAATATCTCAGTCGAGTTCGAAGATGAGAAGGATCCGTCAAGAAATGGCTGAGTTATCGAAAAAATTG
Organism: Rotaria socialis; assembly: GCA_905331475.1. Classification (NCBI taxonomy): domain Eukaryota; kingdom Metazoa; phylum Rotifera; class Eurotatoria; order Philodinida; family Philodinidae; genus Rotaria; species Rotaria socialis. The sequence goes on along the minus strand of CAJNYU010003155.1, from coordinate 9,851 downwards.
TCATTATTGACCAGACCATCTCCNTGTACACAGAATGATCTCATCAATATCTCAGTCGAGTTCGAAGATGAGAAGGATCCGTCAAGAAATGGCTGAGTTATCGAAAAAATTGTCATTATTGACCAGACCATCTCTGAGGGGGGGGGTGGTACAGGGATTTTTTCTCAGAATTATTCACAACATATATATCAATCGACTCAGTTTTTGCAGTACACATAACAATCGGATGCAAATCCGATGTTTCCGCATTTATTTTATACTGATCATAATATTGTTTTTCTCGTAATATAATATGTTGTATCTGCATTATTATAGACAAGTAACATCTATTATAAAAACTATTTCAAAAGATTAACCTACTTTATTAATAATAATTGATAATTATAATGAACACAAACGTACTATTGCTTCTTGTTGGTTTCTTGTTTTCAAAATAAGAAATAGGTGTGTTTAATCACTCCAATATAAACTTCAAGAAGCAAATAAAATAAATTGGTATGTTCTTTTTTTATACGATGAAGAAGAAGAAAAGCTGCAACTTGTGTGGTGGTCTAATACTTCTGCTTGAATGTGCGATGCATCAAGAAACCAAATTCTAATGGGCTTGTCAAAGAAACAATAACATCGACGATGATAAAGACAAGTGCGCATAAGTATTTACTTAGTGTTTCGATAACCGTAACAATCAACATCGAATGATTTTCGGCTGATAAGTAAGTCGACTGGAGAAGCTTCCCTTAAGTTCTACAAGATTATTTTCTATTATTATTATTATTATTATTACTTTTTCTTTCTTCCCGTATGTCTTTTTTAATAAGCAGCAGTCTATTATCTTTTCTGTTTTTCATTCGTTACATTGACTACTATTTTACAAGACACAACAATGCAAAACCGAACGTCTTCGCCTTCCGTTATTTCTACATATCAACCTAATATCGTTTGTTTTTGACAATGACAGAAACGTAGAAGATCGTATCTCGCAAATAACAAACGATGTTGATCAACATTCTTTAAACATTTTCAATTAGATTACTATAATATGTATTTATTCAGCTTAAGACAAACATTAGTATTTTCTGTACACAAAACAAACAGACAAAATAAATATTTCATTACTAATAATTAGTAGTAGGTATATTGAGTACATTTTAGCATAGAAGTTGATAATCATTAAAAAAAGACTACAAAACAAAATAACCCTTGACGCGCTATTGCTTCTATTCATGGATAGAAAGTTTCTTGCTTGCCTTGGAATCAGAACAATCTTGTCATCATGTTTATCGTATCATATAGCAATGTCAAAAACTAGCTCGGTATATTTTAGACGAGCTTATTTATAATATATCTAATATTTCATACTTAATCAAGACATAGATTATAAAGTCATTTAGTCTATGGAAATCGTTTTTTTATTTATCTCTTTTAAAATAAAGAATAGTTAATCAAATTTAACGTATTTGTTGAATATCTGTTAGTGTTTTAAACATATATGTAATCATAATAAAAAAAACATTTCGAGCAAAACGTCACAGCAAAAAAAAAAGAACCTGCATAACAAAAACGAACATCGCGTTTGATATAAAATATGGAACTCAACCGAAAAATAGTTAGAGTCTTAGCCGTTTGTTTCTTTAAATTTCTCCCTCAGCAAATAATGACATGACTTGTGGAGCGGCTGAATCAAAGCCAACGACATCCAACATGCCTTTGTCATTAGGATCGGCAATAGTAAAACCGTTTGATTGCATTCCAACAACAATTAACTTCGCGTTTGGACGGTTCATCTGTTGACGATAGGCTTTTAACGCTTCTGTTGGATGGACTTTACCAAACCATGTTTCACTATCAGTATAAATCACAAATACATCGATTTGTTCTAAGAAAAACAAAATTACATTATAAGTTGAAAAAGAAACAAAATACTAAGATAAACATACCTTTGTTTTCAATAGCCCAAAGCATTGGTAACGCACAATCAGTAGCACCAAATGAAATACCACGTGTAGTTTCCATGACATTTTCAAGTTTAGATTCGGCTGAAATTTCAAGAGGAATAAGTTGGTGAGAAAAAGCCACAATCTACAATGACAACAGTATTTAATATAAGAAAATATTTACATATTTTTTTTATAAACTAATTTACCTTAGTATATGGTTCTGTGCGAACTGTGACCATACACATAGCTGCTGAACCAACGGCGGGTGTAATAGTTGGTGAACCATTAATTGTACAACCTGACATACTACCACTAACATCAAGTCCAATTAAATAACGTTGATTCGTAGGTTTGACATATTTAAATGAAAGATAGAATGCTTCTTCTAATGCAGTTTTAACATTGGAATTAATCTCCCATTCTAATTTTCCTTTGAAACCTTTACCACGTTTATATGTTTCCAAAGCAACAAGAACATTGAACGGATGAATACGTGCTCGTTGCAATTGTTCACGATTTTTTAATCGTTTAACAACAAGACCTTCTGCGTCACTATTTGCTTTTAATAGATCTATTTCAGACATTTTACCTAAAATAAAAATAATTATCGATTAAATATTGAGATGAAAAATATCAAATAAATTCTACTAACCTAAATTTCGAATCATAGCTGTTAATGGCATATTTTCTAATAATGCTGACCAAATAGATTTTGAACCAAGTACACTTGTTGGTAAATGTTCTCGAACAAGATGGTGTTGTCTAATAGCAGCGATAAGTTCTTGTTCATCGGTTGAGGTTTTAGCTTTTTCAACTATTTCTATGAATTCTTTTAATTGTTCTATAGTAACAAATTTCTTATTAATTATTTCTTCATTTTCCTCATTTTCATCAGCTAAGTTTGCTGGTTTTTCTAATGCTTCCGGATTGGTTTCCATTGTAGTATCATTACTCTGATCGTCTTTTGTTGATTCTTTTGGCTTATTTAAATTTTCAACCGCTTTCGTGTATCCATGAGTAATATAATCAAATAGAAAACAGAGTAAAGGATCTTTCGTAGCCGGATGTGCCAAACGAAGTATATCACGATGAGAATAGCCTTCACGATTTTGATATTTTGTTATAGCCATAGCTAATTTACTTGGGTTTTGTCCGGTATACCATTTTGATACAGCACGACGTTGAGCTCGACCCCAATTCTGGCCAAGAGCATGAGCATATTTAATAAACCTAAATAAGAAAAAAGAAAGAAACACGATTAACACGTAAAAAACCAAGTTACAAATTATAGCGTACATGAATAAATGAGTGGGAATACGGCAAATTTCAGGTAATGCATTATAAGCTGCTTGTTTTGTCGGTAAATCGGTAGATTTGGCACAAAGTGCTAACGCAAACATAATAGTATTTTGTTTTGATGTACGTCCTTCAAGAGAATAAGTTTTGATTGTATCGACAACTTCAACACCACGACCATCCTGAATTAATCTGAGCATAGCTGCAGCATTTTCAATACCAAGCTCTTTTTCACCCTGATAATATGTGCCACCTTCACTACCCAAACAAAGAAATCGTCGAAGCCGTTGAAGATCATCAACAGTCCAAGTAAATCCTCCTGAAAAAAAAATAATAATAAAAGTTTAAAAAAAAATCAAAAACTCAAACAAATAATATCATACCAGCATTATTTTGTACTTGATCGCTGGTTAATGGTTGAGATTGCGGTATTATATTAGTAGCCATAATAGGAGTTTATCTGAAAAATAAATCAGAATAAGTTAACAAAATTGTTCTTGCATTTTTACTGAAAATTTCAAAAATTACTCAAGAAAAAAGTTTTTCTCCTATCCATCTAAGTGTAAAATTAAAGATATCCTCTCGTTCGGGTTCACTATGTAATTCATGATAACAATTCGGCCAACCCATATAATCAATATTTTGTCCTCGTTGAGAAAATCGAAGGCTCGCTCTATGACATGTAATCGAATCAGCTTCACCATGTTGAATTAAAACTGGTATATAAAATACAGCATGTATTCGATCAAGTTTTGCTGCCATGCCACCGGCATGACGCGCAAGTGACAATGTTCCTGATCGGCGAACACTTTCATCAAGACCATATGAATTAATAATATCTTGATCGCGTGTTATTTTACTTGGATCAAATCGAAGTGGAACATTCATAGAAGGATGAAGTCGACAAGCAGTTCGAATTACCGAAAAAACAGGTCGCGGAGGCTGAAAAGGTCGAGCAAGCCGAATCCAAGGACTTGCAACTATTAATGCTTGATATGGACATAGATGCGCTTTAGTCAAAAATCTATCGAGTGTATACGCTAATACTAGACTTCCACCCATTGAATGTCCATAAAGAATAGTTCGGCATAATGGATATATTGTTTTTGCTTTCTTTATTAATAAATCTATATCTTGAAAGATTGCTTCAATGGATGGAATAAACACATGTTGTCCACCACTTTGACCATGACCACGAAGGTCCATTGCAACGATGGCCACATTATGTTTAGTAAAACATTCAACTAAGTGTTCATAACGAAGACTATGTTCAGCGAAGCCATGAATAAGAATTAATAAAGCATATGGTGATTTGGTATTTTTAGTCGGCCAATGGTAGCCAGCAAGTGAAAGACCATCATGTGAGAGTAGTGAAAAAGTATTCATATTGTGAAGATTAATGAGCCGTGAAACAAATGCAAACATCAACGCATTGCCTAATGCGACTATTTTTCATTTCTTTTTTTTTTCGATTTATTTACATGCATAGTCTACTAGTTGATATTTACTAGATACGTATATAGGAAGAGATACGAGTAAGAAAATCGAAAATATTGACGCATGTCTAATACATATAGGAGCGAAAATAAAATGCCTATTTGTTTTTCTACATGCTTCCGAAGTGAACTGCCCAACCTAATCAACTATTTTCTATGAAAACTATGTGCTTATGTTTCTCTTACCAAAAGTGTGATGGATATGCGAATGCATCAACATGTCCTACTACCTATATATATATATATATATGAATAAATAGTATTGCACAAGTAACACTCAACACTTTTCTTCCGTATAAAAAATTACAAAACATTTCATAATGTTGAAGAAAAAGAGGAAAGCTTTTTATTTTTGTCGTCATACATGATGCGAGAGAAAATAAATGATTATTATGTCTGCAATAAAAATACATACGAGTAAACAATCAACAATTACTCGAAGAAAGAAATCAAGGGAGTTGAATAAAGATAAGAAAGAAAAAAATACTCATTGGATGAATATCTGATCTTGCTCCATCTCTCTTAACGATAATAAAAGATGGTGCAATTATGTAGACAAATATTTCCGACAAAATGTTATTCTAATAGTAATTGCATTTATTGATTGCATAATTTTTCATGGAAATATTTCCTGTTAAAGCATAATTGTCGATCTTTTATTTTTGTATGAGATTACTCAATAAATGTTACATTCAGCGTCATGTTATTGCGAAATGTCGGATAAAAAATGCATCATTCGTTTTCTGGTGTTACTTCTCAATTCTCGAATTTCGTTTTCACGCATAATTTCATCCGAGTTTTTTAGAAATTTCTGTTCAGACACTCGTATTTCATAGTTTTAAAGTGAAATCTGTGTAACATTAAAATAATGCTGAAGGAACGGACTGCGACAATGTATCATTGTGTTGTTATTTTTGTTACACCAGAAATAAATCATGTAGAGTTTTACTCTTGTGAGAATCAAAAAAAATAGCATCCTAAGAAATAAAATAAAACTCATTCAATAGTCTAACTGTAATTTCCACGTATGACCAAAAATATTTTCTACCGCATTATTAAATGCAAGACTAATCGCAGCTGATAATTACGTCAACATAGAAAATGTCACTTTACCAAAAGATAATCTCAGGCAATAATTTATATGTACAAAAATTTGATTCGTAATAGAATTCGAACTCAACTTAATGTTTTTCAACAGATCAACTACAAATCAGAAACTGCCTTAATTTAATCTGTAAATATAAAAATTGCACTCATCTGTCTGAAATCCTTACAAGTCATTATGATCACAAATCATTTTGCGGTTTCCAGCATATAGATCTGTCATTTACGAAAAAATTTCATTCACCCGACAATGTTTAAATTCTAAATATTACCGACTACTCCTTGAAGTCTACAAGAAGCCCTGATAATAGTTTCCTCGTCCCCAAAATCATACGAGAACAACTTCGATTAGTTTAACATGCTACTAAACAATCGTGCCCTATCAACATAATCATTTAGTAAACACATAAAAATTGTTTATGCAAACTGCCTTTGATTGTATATATTAGATAGAGAAACAAATACTGTATGTAATTATATTAAAGTCTATTGTAAGTGATAGCAAAAGTAGAAAAGAAACATTACATAAAAAAAATACAAAACATTATACAAAAATTAGAAGAACATCAATAGCACATTAACTTTATCATTTGAAATCTGACGTTGATTGTTTTGAAATCGAGCACCATTTCATTCATTCTTTTTTTCTTATTTATTTTTATCTTTTACTTTTTTTTTCTGATATTTTTTTACTTTTTTTTTAAATTTTTTCCTTGTTTTTTTTAAGTATTTTTTTTTATTTTTTTTAAATATTTTTTTTTTGCTTTTTTTCTTTAAGCATTTTTTTTTTATGAAATGGCGGAAAAGCCGACTGTTGACATGTAGTGAAGACATGTGTGTTCGTTCATCGTGTCCTATAGCTCTTTTTTTTTAAAAGAAAAACAAATCGATTAGTTATCCATGAATAAACGAATAATAAAAAAACAAAAATTTTCATCCGCAATTTTTTTCAATGTGTTTTCTTAATTTTTTACCACAACAATGATAAAGATATAACGTACAGAAAAAACAACTACAATTGACAGAGACAAAAAAGCGAAATAACATTAGATTTTCCTCACCGAACGAAATAGATATTTATTTATTTATATATATATATATATACGTATATATAAATATTGTCGTCCATGTCGTATTTCTCATCTATTTCGTATAATGATTACAATTTTAATAAGGTGGAAAAGTATAAAGTGAACGGCCACGTGGACTAATAAATAAAAAGATATATTGTTATAGTTTTAATTTATATGCAAAATTCTATACCGAAATATAGGTCGACCAAAACGGCCACGATATGGTGCAGATACATAAGGCATAAAAGCTCCACCGCCACGTGGAAATCTACCACGTCCAAAGCCACGCATTGCACCACGAGGTGGTCGATCCGTTGTTGAAACGCCTGGACGATTGGTTCGTTTTTCAGTAACCTACATATTATTTCGTTTAATAAACATAAATGATTTGTGGAAACTTACTTTGATTTGTCGTCCTTTGAATAAGGAATCATCAAGTGCAAGAGCCGTTTGTACAGATTCTTTATCAGAAAATTCAACATAAGCAAAGCTAAAATAAAGAAATATTTTTTGTATACTTTCTGCAGAATATATTTGCGAGTGAAAGCTATGAGAAAGATTCTCCATATAATGAAACCATCAGAGCGCTATTTTTTCATATTTAACTCTAACGATAGTTGATCATTCCAAATATTTACCCTTTTGGTTGTCCAGTAAATTTATCACACAAAATAGTTACACGATGTATTGATCCACAACCATGAAAATGAAGTTCAAGTTCTTGTGCTGTTGCTGAATAATCAACCTATTCATACAAAAATATAGAACATAAATCTATGAGGCGATTATATTTTACAAACATTTCCGACATAAACTGATTTTAGATCGGCTTCCATTTTTTCTTCCATTGTTGGAAATGGTGCTGATTAGAAAAAAAAGAATATTAAAAGAAAGATACAAACATAATGGACTGGACAAAAAAAATACCTGATCCTGTAGAGCCAGGTGTTGGTATGTGTTTATCAAAATCAACTTGTATTTGTTTCAATTTTTCTGCTTCTTCTTCCATTTCTTGTATACGTTGACGCATCGTTTCAAGTTCAGGGTCATCGTTTAATTCGGATGAATCCAAGAGTGAGTCGGAAAGACTATCTTGACGTTTAGGACTGAGAACAATATCAGGACTGATTGGATGAATTCCATTGTTACTATTTCCATTATATGCTGTTGTACTGGTTAGATCCATTTCGGTAATGAACAAATGATTAATTTGTTTGACAAATGGGATGAACTATTACAAGTGACTGAAAAGATGCAAAAAAATCAACAACAACAAATGAAGAAATAGTGAAAGGAAATGATCAATGAGTATTATTATTGGCTATTTTAATTTCTACCGAATTTAGTCTTAGAAGTAAAGAAATAATTTAGATAAAATTGAATTGCTTTAAAAAAATGTCGTTTTGTAATAATTCTTGCTTAGTTTTAATAGATATTACTTCTAAAAATCTGATTGGATATAAAATTAGCCAATCTAATTAAAGGCAGTATTTTCAGTTTTTTGCTCAATTTTATTAATAAGAAATAATACTCAATGGTATAATTCGAATGAGGCTAGCAGATGATCGTACTAATGATTGTAATTAATCATTCGAATCTTAGAATTTATTCCTCAAATATGATATTGGGCGTATAGAAGGCCACAAATTCAATACAACAATCGACTCTATTGAATATTATAATTATATATTCCACATGAAAGACTATCTTCTCAGAAAAACAGCTTCAGTATGCTGATATTTTACTTTTACTTGATTCGATATAAGTGCAGCAGCTTGGTATTTATGTTGAAAAAAATCGATTTGTTTCTATGAATTATTCAGTAGATAAGTCAGCTGTCTCATTACTTGTTGTCAACGAATCAAATATATCTCATGTTTTAATAGGAAATTGGGTCTAGGTGTTGATTTAGAAGATACGAAGAAGCATACCCATATACTTTTTTTGCGACGTATTCACACCTATCGACATTTTCCGTCAATTTGTATTATATATGAAGAATTCTTGTTCAATGAGAGATATGGCTCTATCATCTCTACAGAGTTTTGATGCACAATGATTATATTTCGCTTCTGATTCTATTTAATCGGTCTGAAAATTTTAGTTCAAAGAATCCAAACAAGTAATACGACGTAAGCGTCGCGAATCCTCTAATGATAAACAAATAATACAAGTTTTGACGTAAGAATTCAGCAATGCTATTTTCCATGTCTTTCTGTAGTGATAAGTGTATCCAACGTGTTAGCTATTGTCGATTGTTGGATGACCTTTTGTTTAGATTCAATTACTAAAAACCTCATTGACAGTTTCATAAGTAATATATTGCTTAGTTCGAGAGAGTTTTTAACATTTAATTTTATTCTTTTAATAAACCATAGGGTCATGAGAAGTCTATTCTGTCGTTTTGAAACCCATGAATAAGAATACCGTTTGAATTAGATTTTATCCTTACAAGCGATCCAAATATGAAATTATTGCTAAACGATAACATCTCAGGTACCTCTTTGTAGGGGAAGACTGTAATGTGGCGTTACATGAGGGTTACTTAAAGATATTATATCTTCAACCTCTGAATACAAGCTTGAAAGTTAAAGTTCGATGACTCATAGTTTGTCCACCATAAAATTGTTATAAAGTCAATAATAAAAGTTTGATAAAGATCAAATATATTCCTAGCTTACCACGCATGATGATAAACCTTTCTTAGTTAAATTCAAGTAGATGAGTCAAAGAGCAACTCTTTACAGCACAGATCTCCATGAAAACAGTGTTGTTTGACTTTGTTGAAAATGATGTGTTAATCTCGCTCATAATACCATTTCGCTTTTCTTTTCATAAGTTTCCTTTGAGCGAAAATTCTGCAAAAGCTAAGATTCAGAATGCACTATCTCTACGAGAAAGAGCTGAGCGAGTCCACAGGCAAGTGTTACTTGTAATCATATAAA
>CAJNYU010003150.1:0-22939 GCA_905331475.1 Rotaria socialis | reverse complement strand
AGTTTTTTGCAGTACACATAACAATCGGATGCGAATCCGACGTTTCCTCATTTATTCTTACCTTTTTTTTACAAAGCGACATAACTCAATCCATTTCTATTTGCTTTACCACTTCTTTTCTTTTTTCAAGCATGTACGCTTTGGAGAAGTATCGAGTACATAGCAACAATACGCATTCAAAGGAAGAAGAAAAAAGAAAATTTTCTTTTTCGACGAAATTTTTCAATTCTGAATGAACAATTTGGTACTGAATGTTTGCTCGAATGAAGGCCCTAGAAATTTTTAATAATGAATAGCAACAAACAATAGGGGAGAGTAATCTATTGTATCTCTAATTAATTTGAACTTATTTTTGCGTTAGAATTCTCGTTCGAAAAATATATTTGCAATTCAATAGAAAGTTGTTTTATTCTTCATATAATTCTCTTATATATATGAGAACAGGTAGTATTTTCAAATAAATATTAAAAACGTTTCTCATGGTGTCGGGGTAATCAAAATTTTTATTTTTATTATTTCTCATTGTAATCAACAGGGTACTAACACAGATGAAATCTTATAGTTATTTAAAATTCATTTATACGAATATAAGTTTTTAAAAATGATACTGATTAACATGTGCTTATTATAGAAATGTCACTATCGAGTAAACAGCAGTCGATATTTATTTTATGATCGAGAAGTTAAATAAGCACTTAATTAACAGTTGCATCATACATTTCAAATACATTGTATGATGATGTAGAATAGATTAATATATATATATCGATTGTGGACGAGTTACGAGAGTGTATAAAAACTTTGATTTGAATAAGACATATTTTGTTTCGATACTATTTTTCTATTAATTATATGAATAAGAGTGAGAATGTTTAGTATCATTTCATAAATTTATTCATATATGCGTTGATGCAACGTTGTGAGTGAATGGAGACTTTCTCAAATTTTTGCTACCCAGTATCCAGCTGACGAAAGTTTTATAATAGCAAATTCTAATCAAACTTGTGTAGTACGATAGATTTTTTACACACCCACACCCTGTTCGGTTCCTGTGTACTTTGACTGCTTTTCTTTCCATTCTTTTTACAACACTTAAAAATATGAATTCTATTGACAATAGAACTGTACATAGAAACACTAAAATATTCAGTAGACGAATAGACGACGAATGATGACAAACCAAAAAAATTCTTAATTCCATAAAATTTATTTCTCTACAATTGCAAGTGGATGATTTTTGTAAAAAAAGTCTATGCTCGATCTTTCGACTACTCATTGTCAATAAACAAGAATTCATTTTTTTAAAATATTTTGCATCTATCTGAAATTGAAAAATATACCTACACCCTAAGATTATAACGATGTAGAAAATTTTCAGTAGAATTGGACAAGATTCGATATGTAATTGTATCTAAAAACATTAATAATAAATTAAAAAATCGAAATATACACATCTTAAGATAGCAAGAAATATCAAAGGCTCAATTAGCACCAACTGATAAAAAATACTCGATTACAATAGATGATGATAATAAGAAAATATCTTCGTCAATATCAATTTCGATTGATTGTTGTGCTCTTCGTTCTGCTTCTTGTTGAATTAATAATCGTTGGATATACGTCAGCAATTCAGAATGATATTCAATCCGTATGGTAATACTGTCTTTCGTAGCTATGTCACCAAAATCCGTCATGACTGTAACAAACATTGTATCATCTTGAATGTATGAATTAACTTCTTGTTCTATCATCATCCCCAATAGAAAGAATTCAGATATGCCACGTCTTTGTTCAGAATTTTAATCGTTAAAACAAAATGTGACGTTGTAATTGAAGGAAAACTTTAAGATCGCATCATTTACACGACGTATTAGAACAACAATAATGGCATATGTGTATATCGGACATTTCCGCTCCCCATTTAAACAAAGTCGTGCTCACATCTTGTAGTCAGTTGGTGATGGAAGGTGAATAGATTGATATTTGTCTTTCAGATTGTGCATCCACTAGTTACTATTTTTATTTCCTGTTCGGTATAAAAAAAATTATCCAATTCGACTTCTCCAAACACGTTCGTGTCTTTTAATTTCACTGCATATTTGGAAATGACAACAAGTTATCGTTCTTCAAATCGAATCTGGCATTCAATTTTTCTTCATTTGTAAAATATTTTACTGTTGCTACCTTTTAACAATATTATAAGTTCTACAACAGGAATAAATAAATATGATGATACTCAGTGAATGAGCAAGTTGTGACTTTGAACATAGATTTCGAGAAAGAACTCTGTCAACGAACATGTGCATTGCCCTATTCTGATTTTCATCTCGATATTACTGATATGAAATACAATTGTACGATTAGCTACCAATACTTTCATCTAAATTAAGAATATTCTCCTATTTGTTTTGTTAGCAAATTTTTAATTATTATCTAGAAGCAAAGAATCTTCCGCGCTCATTCTTCTCGAGGATGTGAATGTGGGTATCCAGGACATCAACACCCACCCTCCACACCACCCATACCCACACACCCACACCCACCCCGTATTACTGTGACAACAATTTTATTTCGCTCAGTAAAAAATAAGAAAAAATCTATTGCGCTTGTGGCTGAAGAAAATCGAGAAAAAAAATTATCAATTTTGCAAAATAATAATGTTTTACTTTAGATGCTTTTATTCATGTTCAGTTGATTATTTTTTTCTGATCGAACTGATGATCTTGAACATTGATGCTTTTTTGCTGAAATTAATTTTAAAACGTCATATTTTCTAAATAGCCATTGGGTTAATGAGTTGAGACAGAAAAGAACATTATTCATTTATTTTGGTAATCAATAATAAAGAATTATTCTTGATTATTATTATTAATATTTCTTTTTTAGATATTAAATATTACAAGATTATATTGTTGGCAACATCGGCAAGTCTTTATACATTTAAAATATTAGTCAAATCAATTGTTTTTAGTTGAAAATTCTTTTATTTCTTCTAATTATTATTCAAATTCAATGAATTTAATGAACTATAATTCCGATCGTCTTTATATTCATGATAACCAAACAAAATAAATTCATATTTATATTGTTCAATTGGTTCATTTAGATATTAAATAATTATATTATTATATTATTAAAAATAAACTCGAAGTATTTTCTTATTGTCATTCATTTCTAGTCTTTAGTTCTAAACAGATTAACTAATAAACTTATTATATTAGATTTGCCATTTGATTAGAAATTTAATTTATCACCACACAAAAATTTTATCTATACAATGTTTTGATGATAAAAATTCCTAACTCGTTATTATTTGTATGAAGCAAGATTCAGAAAAATTCTTTGATTTTTTTAACGATTTTAGAAATGAGAATCAATCAAATGCAATGCAACAAATGATCGTTGGAAAAAGCTATTAGACATAATAAATAATTTGTTTCTATTATTAGTTGTTATGCTATGATGAATATTAGTTTTTTTCAATTAAAATAAAACATTTTCATTCTTTTTCACTGAAATCCTATCTAAATGATGTTCGAAGTTCATTGAAGACTAATAAAATTTTGATGCCTTATAGCTTTCGAAATCACATTCATTAGAAAAAAAATGATAATAAAAAAAGTAATCGATGCTTCTAATTATTATTCATAATGCTTTTACAAGTTTTTTTTTCAAAAATGTTGTCACATGTGACGCCAAAAAATTAGTTTCATATAAATAAAATGGATCGTTCATGACTATCGAATAAATGTTTTTGTTACTTCTTATAATAAAGACGCTATTGAGAAAAAATGATCGAAATGAAAGGGAATACAAACTGTACATATGTTGACCTATGAAGGTGACGAATAGCAATAAAAATATTGTTTTATTGTCAGGAAGGACAATAATGCTTTGTCCTATTGCCTATGAAGCGATTATATAAGAATGAGGTAGAATATTCAACAGCATGGCATTAAAACAAACTATGACAACAACAACATTAGAGCTTATCCCTATCGAATTATTCTACGAAATATTTACTTATTTTCAACTTCATGAAGTATTCAATATTTTTTCTAATCTTAATTCACGATTTGCTGCTATCATCAATAACATGCCAATTATACCAGTTTATTTGGGTTCTAACGGAATAAATATACCAGTCACCGAATTTTATTACGCACATTTGTCACAACTAAACATATCCTGTCGTCTTATTACATTATGTGTCTCAGATAGATTAGCTATTGATAATGGAATCTGGTTAGCTGAACATGTTTCTACATTCATCAATCTCCGTCATCTATCTTTAATTGACATAAAACGTTCTTCTTTTGAATTGACTCTCAACTCATTGTCACCCATTAAATCTCTCATCATGTTTAGTCTACGCTTTTCAACTGATAGTCGTGCTGCTTATACGTTTTCAGGTGCGCCTGAAAGTGCATATTATGACCGAATTTTTCATTTATTTCCTTCATTACGTGTATGTCATCTGTTTTTTCGGCGATATATACATTCTACTTTAGACGGTCAATTCGTTCTACCATTTGGTAGAGCATTTATGCCTATTCAAGTCAAACTTTTAAATTTACAATCACTCGCACTTTTTTGTTCACCGGGATTTCTTGAATATTTATTTGAATATCTTCCACAATTGGAACAACTCAGCTATACACAGACTGCCCCTTGGCTACCTCGAGAACATCCACTAAGATATAATAGGTAAGCTTCTTTCTTTTAATGGAATGTATATTTTAATTTATAAACTAAATGTAAAGCGTATGATAGAAGAGAATGTATCTAACCAATTTCCTAGAAGACATTCTAGTTAAAATGTTATTATTTATTAAATAATAAGATACTTGTTCAACCATTCTTATTAACTTTCAGAATGAAATATTGACAATAGCGAGAAGATATTAAATTGTTGAGGAATTACAATTAAGTTACGCATTAGATTTTTAAATCTACAGCATACATAAGAAAAATGGTTGAAATTAATCAAATATGAGTTATATGAAGTTATAGATGAGCGCATATGAAAAGGAATCATCAAAATTGCTTGTGATTTCGGTGAGTACAAGACAAAAGTTATTATTTTTGTCGCTCGTAATGGGAGACCGGAATTTCGGCCCAAGGAATTTTCGGGCCGGACTTTCGGACCAATTTTATACAAATTCATTAAACTCGGAGAAAAAACGAATTTTTTTGAAAATTGGTTTCTAGATTTTTTTAGTACCGAGTGAAGCGTCATAGTGCCGAGCGAAGCGTCGTAGTGCTGAGCGAAGTAATATAGTGTTAAAAACAGCACTTCTATTATTATAGAACACAGTATGGCGTTTTAAGATACATATCGTTTATCCACAACAAGCACGAACGAATCTAGTGTAATCTCAATATTGGCTTAAGGATGCACATTTTTTAGTTTTATTTTAGATGTAGAATTCACTATTGCTGTTATATTTTTCGAAATTTGTTGAGATGAGATGTAAATTAGGTATAAATTCGGTTTTTTTATTTCAACTAGTTTTTCTTCTATGGAATGAAAAACGACGCTTCGCTCGGCACTACGGCGCTACGGCACTACGTCGCTTCGCTCAGCACTATGACGCTTCGCTCGGCACTATGTCGCTTCGCTCGGTACTAAAAAAATCTAGAAACCAATTTTCAAAAAAATTCGTTTTTTCTCCGAGCTTAATGAATTTGTATAAAATTGGTCCGAAAGTCCGGCCCGAAAATTCCGTGGGCCAAAATTCATGTAACCCCTCGTAATTAGTTATTGCTTCAATTACAGAAGTGATAAAGTTTAGTAGTGTGACATTTTTCGATTTATTCTTGCAGAGGAAACGCTTGTTTTCATTTCTCTCAATTGCATTCGTTGATAATTATTTGAGACTTGTCATCTAAACATATTAGATCCAATCAAATTAAGGATGAAAGCGCAAAGAGTACTTTCATATTAAAATTGAGCAGCTCTAGTGCTATCTGATATAGATAAATGAAATAAAACTGCGTATTTGACTAAGAAGTTAAATAATATAAGTGATGCATATTTTATTATTCCAAAATCGTCTGGTTTAATATATTTTAGTGAAATCACACCTATTAATAAACGTCTTGCTCCAAATCTACGCCGTCTAAAAATAAAATGGTTTAATTCCATTATTCAACTGAAATCAATTAATAAATTATTTGAACGTGATGTTTTATTTTCATTAACAAACTTTAGATTATATGCAAAAATAGCTGGTCCTCGTGTGCTTCACAATTTAGTATCGATGCTTTCCAATCAATGTTTATATTCGTTTGATGTTAAGTGGTTTGTGAGAATTGGAATGTCAGTACCGAATACAGACAAAATCTTATCCGACACGTGTCAAAATCTCAAAGGATCAGTATCAATAGAACTAGAACTATCTTTAAAAGAAAACGTGTATTCGATTCGAGCTGCAACAATACCAAGAATGGATAAATCTTTACGTGTCTATTCTTATCTAGATAAAAATACTGTGTATGGGTATAAGCAGGGAATTGTTTTTTCTTATAACAAACATTTGTTTTTTGAACTTAGACGAAATCAGTGGTCATATAATAGATGTGTCTTCAACAGCCAATTATTTCGCTGCAATGCGATTATTATGAATGAGGATTATCGAATCAACGATAAGTTTCTTTCTTTGTTGCCGCCTGTCGTTCTTTGGCATCAAGTTACATCGCTTAGTATTCCTCACCCATTCAATTCAACTCATCTTCACCTTCTCTTTTCGCAAACAACTAATCTACGTATTTTAGAACTACATTACAGACGAGAATTTGAGTATAAAGTTGATTCGAAAAGGAAAACTTTAATTCATCTCTTCAATGATACTTCTTTGTGTAATATGCTCATGTCAAATGGTTTAAGGCAACTTAATCTTTTTCCTGCTTTCGATCAAACAAATTTGATAAAAATTGGCAATTTAATCGTCAAACGACTATCTAGTTTACAAGTCATAAAATTAGAGAGTGTTAATGTTAAACTCATTGAAATGTCTCACATTCTTATCAACGGACTCGAGAAATTATCTTTCCTTACTATTATTGGTGCTGATAATTATGGTGAAATTTATGATCAAGGTTTGCGTGATTTGCAGAATTCAAATACTCGTTCTTTTCGAACTGAAGTTCCTAAGACGATAGATGAAAATACACTTTTTGTGTGGTTATAATAAAATAAAGCTGCAAATGTTTCTTTCCTTTGTTATGCTTGAACTTCTTGTAAAAAAAAATTTAAATACAAATAGAACAAAAATTTTGGTATTTTGTTTTGTTTATTAAATCAAATAAAAAGATCGTTTGATTTTTATATTAAGTTATAGATTTTTTTTTAATATATATTTTATAATTCAACAGCAAAATGAGTGACTTCATTTTTCAACAATTTCATCAAATAGTTATAAAAAAAAAAGTTTTTCGTGTCTCATCGTTATTTCGATATTCTGCATATTCATAAGCAATTCAAGCTAAACTTGATAATGACTAAGCAAAATCCATACGAAATTCTCATTTATTCATGCAATTAATATTCATTACAAGACGTGCTACATCTAGCAAACCAATAATAAAATCTTGTCCAATCGTTCGAAGCAACTCGTCATTCATAATAAGCTGTCAAACAAACTCAAATGTTCTTCCAATTGTTCAAGTTTTTGTATCACATACTAGAACATTTTGATCAGCATAATAATTCAATTAAAAATCGTATTGTTCAGTAACTAGTTATGTTTGATATATTCATTGATAAATGTAAATACATATTAAATGATTGTATTTTCTGCACAATTAGTTAATAAGACAAGACGAAAATCATCAACTTTACTTGAATCTAAGAAAAATGAAATTCAAATTTTTAAAATAAGCTTTTTACTCTTAAGATTTGTTGATTATATGACTTGACATACAACTTGCATGATTTAATGGTGTTCCTACTATTCAAATAAGAAACATTCTCATTGTTTCTTTTAGTATAGAAATAGTTTAATTTAACATCATTTTTGAAAATTGTTCTTTGTAAATTTCAATAAATTAAGCATAGTTGTTGTAGCAGCAAGTCTTTCATGCTTCTTTACGCAATTTATATAAAATTGCAGTCAAAATAACATTAATCTTATGGTACAAGTATATATATATATGACTCTTAAGTCACGAGAAAAAGTAAATTTTATTTTTCCTAAAAATGTTTTTAATAACTTGACATGCATAACCAAGTATTTCCAAACTCGTTTCACAGACACTATCAGATCTACCAATGGATGTAATATTAGATAGAAGTTCTTCTATAATATGACATATATATATATATATAGATTTTCAATGAAAATCTTACTGATTAAATCTCCTCATTAACCACGTGTTAATTCAGCACAAGTCATAAATAACCAATACATTGGGCTACTTGTAATGATTTAGCTGCTTCGGTATCAAAAATGTTGAAACACTGAATAAAATAGAATATTGTAAATCAATATATAAGAAAAACAATTTACATTATTTTTGACATGAGCTCTAGCATCTTCTCGTATACAAAATCATTATTCTTGAAAGACTTGTATCATTTCGTAACATAATAAATCTTGTTCATTTACTATCATAAGAAAATTGCATGCATTCTCCAAATCGACTTGTGCTAAAGTAAATTCCTATATATTAATTATCAAATAATAAATCTTAATACCTAGATCAAATGACTGTTCGCCCGAGAATATTGATGAGCTTTTGTGTGGCCATTACAACTAATTAATTTATAACAAAAGATTAAAAAATAATCTAGAAATATAAGAACAAAGATGAAACAATTGTTTCTATTTTAATATGTTTACTATTCTTTTTTCTTATAATAAAATTAGTAAAAAACAACAAAGATGATGATAGGTTGTTTTTATTTTAATCTGAAGAGAAGCGACTGATGATAATTCGCATCTTCATGTTGGTGGAAAATTTTTTGATTCAGCTTTTTTCCCTGCATTGGGTGTCGGATCTAAAAGAAACAAAACATGTTATAAAAAAAAACGAAAAGAAATATACGAACTACAAAGTGTAATATTATGTAAACCAAACCAACTGTTTTCTGTTATTGATGCACGTTTAGCTGTTTGATATTTTACGTCGTTTTCGTTAAACATATGTGTAATTGTAGCCGATATTTTGAATAAGAAATATCTAATTTTTTTCATACCTCTGAACAGAAATAGATTCCAAAACAAACTACCTCGAAAAACTTTTAAAAATTCTTTATGTTCATTTAGATGAAAGTTTTTTGTTTCGTATTTTCAAAAGTTAAATTTTTTTATTCGTTATCCTAAATGCTTAGACAGTTATTTTTGTTCCAATTTATTAGAATCACATGTTGTAATAGGCTCGTTAGAGAATTATCGCTCGTTAATGAACGTCAAATCCGTTTATAGTCATGATTAACCTTTTCATAAACCATTTTTCCTGACGTTCATAAACGGATATTGAGGGTTTATCCTTCTCCACATATTTTTATCAGTGTATGTCTTCATGAGGTGATAGAATGGTGCAAATTAACTTTTAGCACGAAAAAATGTATCGACTTCTGTCAAAACGTTGGTTTGATCGGTTTCACTCTAAATGAATCTTTTGCACAAGGTTATAATAATTAAAAACTAGGTTCTTGTGCACGAGCATCTGATGAATTTGTATGAAGATGTGGAAAATGCAAAAGTACAAGAACTATTCGACACGGCACATTTTTTTCTAATTCGAAACTTGCAATTCGTCAAGTTCTTGATCTAACATACTTCTGGGCGCTTCTCATGCATTCTTAAGACGTCATTATAAGTTTACAAGCGAATCAACAATAGTGGATTGAAAGAATTTTGCACGAGATGTGTGTGGCCAGCACTTTTTGAGACATTCGGCGGTCATTGGAGGACCGGGCACATTTTTGAAATTGATGAGAGTGCGTGGACAAAAAGAAAGTACAATCGGGGGCGTCTTGTGTCGAATCAGTGGGTCTTTGGCGGTATCGATAGAGATACGCGCGACTGTTTTGTAGTTTTAGTTTATCAACGCGATGCTGCAATACTTCGTCCAATCATCTATCAATATATTCGTGCTGGCACTAGGATCTACAATGATCAATGGGCCGCTTACAACGGAATTGCTAATGGACCCGGTCCGCATCAATACAGTCAACCACTCCGTAAATTTCGTTGATCCGACAACTTCAACACATACTCAAAATATTGAGAATTTATGGATGTGCATGAAGAAAAAAAAGAAAAACCAAATAGGGCAGCATGTAACTCTTCTCGGAACTTATCTAACTGAGTATATGTGGCGTCAGCGTTTTGGAGATCGCCCATTTGAAAATCTTGTTCGAGCTATTCAAGAAAAATATGTTGTACAATAGATTGTCTTGTGTTCTCTTTTTTTTTCTCAAATAAATTCATATATAGTCATGCGACATCTTTCATAACAATATTTCAATCGACAGAGAGAACTATTCAATAACATTGTTTCCTTTCCTCTCTCTCGCTTATCATATACTGTGAAACAATGAGGGTGTGCGTATCGTGTAAAAGCACCCACATTCACTTCGTCATTTCATTGGCGACAAGTAAGTAGAGAAAGCAGCTGTTAGCTCTCGTTTGGGGATTATGTAGCAATGGTATAACTAATGTTTAGTCTGCCAAAATTAGAGAGCTAAATATGTTTTAATAATCGACTTTGTCGTCGTGTCATATATAGAATATATTGAGTATCGAGTGATCGATACGATAGAACATCAACAACTGCGCAATAACGAAAGACAAAGATAAACGTTTAGCGTCAGTAAGCACCATCTACTGACGCTAACAAGAGCCTACAGAAGATCTATTCACAATCTATTGAAACAGTTTTATAGTGAACATTAGTCACTGCGATCTTCTGGACCTAAAAATTGTACATGGTTGATTTTAATGACAAGGCTATTAGCTGCAGCTGGAATATCTGTTCTCAATATAAAAAATGGACCTACTTTTTGCTTTACATCATTTCGTTGAGCAAGAGAAATCAGAGCAGAAAAAAACAAACAGAAATTAAACTACGCTTTCTTTGTCGCAGAGATAATACTATTATTCATTATCTTAATGTGAGGATGATTCGATGGAAGAATCTTTACGTTTATTCAACTGATTTTTAGTAGTCATCCATGTGATTATACACTGAACCAATGTTGTTGTAGTAAATAGCCAACGAGGGATGATTCGGAGGAAGAGTTTGTTAGTAGATTATAGCAAATTCGTACTCATTTCACGTTCATGATTCATCTTCATATCATCGCACGCGAGCCCAACTGACAGATGATCGTACTTTGACTTGTATCTACCACTCCCATAGACGACCCACAACACCATTGGTATACTTCACACTCAAGCGCTACCGATCCAAACATCGTTTGATAGTTGTTTCCTTACTCGTCTCGTATACTGGTCTTTGTTTACTGTCAATGGCAGACCAGCTATGCCATCTTCTAGGAAATCGTCCGTTGACTTAAATTTTATTATTGGAAGTATCATCCTGTCTGCTTCTTTTTTTTGTGCATAGATTCCATGTATATTCCTTCTTTTCGCCCTAAATGTATATGAAACAGGAATTATGTGCCACTGAGATAATAATTTAAGAAAGATAACTTGCCCTTTGTTTTAGAACATTAATATTAATCAGATTTTTAAATAAACAACACAATGTCGGTTATTTCACAACNAGCGATTTTTTCTTGCATTCGGAATGACTGAAAATTAGACTTATTTTCGACTGGAGGTATATAATCCTCAGTCTTTTGTTCGTCAGAGAATTCTAATAACGATTGAGATGTCGACATAATTGTGGGTGAAATAAGTAGAATAGGTGGAGAATTTCCTGTTTGATTAATTGAATGATGAAAACTATTATGTGTTCGAGGTGGAGAATAATATAATAAATCAGAAATCTGATGTGTGTGTAATTTTAATTGTGAGCGAGTGGAAGTGTACATCCAATGTACCAAGATCTTTGAGATAAACTTCAGTTCACTATGTAAGTAATAACAGAAACAATCCTTTTAAAAGGATGTTATCATGTAATTAAATGCCCTAATTGTAGAAAGAGAAAAAAAAATTTTTCTTTTTTGAACACCGCTGTCACCACTTGTTATGTCCTGAGTTCACAGGGCTTTCTTTATTACGTATAAGACATAACTGTTTATAACAATAAACAAAAGGAGAGAAGAACGAGAGGAAACAAACAAACAAGAAAGTGTTGACCTCCAACTAGATAAAGATGTCAGACGTAACAGAAAGATAACTTGCCCTTTGTTTTAGAACATTAATATTAATCAGATTTTTAAATAAACAACACAATGTCGGTTATTTCACAACGTACAGCTGCATTGGTCGCAGGATTTTCAATTTTAATTATGGCAATTCTCGCAGGGTTTGCCTATGGTTTTGTTCTCAACGGTCTTATTGTGCCTGACAATACAACTTTAACAGCTAATAATATTAAGTCTTCTATAATGCTATTTCGTGTTGGCATTTTCAGCTTTCTTCTCGTGCTTATCTTTGATGTGTTGGCGGCTTGGTCACTTCATGTTTTTCTCAAACTATTAAACGAAAATCTTTCATTGCTTACTGCTTGGTTTCGGCTTGTCTATTCAGCAATTTTGGGAATTGCCCTACTAAATTTAGCTTTTGTTGTGTTACTATTGAATGGTTCAAATTACTTGTCTGTTTTTGAAACAAATCAGTTAAATGCCTTGGTAACATTCTTTTTAAAAGGGTTTAATAATATTTGGTCGATGGGGTTAGTTGTTTTTGGATGTCATCTTTTTGTTCTTGGCTATTTAGTTTTCAAGTCTGGTTATATTCCCAAACTATTTGGTATTTTATTAATCATTGCTTCTTTGTGTTACATCACCAGTAATTTTGCTAATTTACTATTATCCAATTACGAAAAATATAAAGCAACAGTTGAATTATTTATTAGCTTACCTATGATTATTGGTGAGCTGGGATTTGGTTTGTGGCTTTTATTTAAAGGTGGTATAGAACCGCAGAGTGAGAATGATTTAAACGAAAAAACAGACTGATCTGCAAATCTTACAAATACAAATCAATTTGCTAATCTAAATTCTTCAAGTATTCTGCTACAGTTCTCAGGCATATTTATGATTGTGTGCAAAGTTTTCAAGGCTTCTAAGTCTTATGCTTTACAGTCGCTCGTTATTTCTTTTATGCGAGGTGCATGTAACGTGCTAACAAGTGGTCCATAATAAATGGGGGAACTTTCATTTCATATTTTGATCCCTAAATGCGTTTTGCTTAAAAAATGATCCCACAAATTGCAACATAAAAACCTGTACAACTTATACGAGGAAGCTAATTTTACGAGCAGACATCTTATTCCGCAATGTTGAACATTCCGTAACCAGTTCCGCTTCGGAATCAGTTCCGTCAATTGCGAAACTAGGTCAAACCTGAACACTGTTTGATTCCCGGAATTGCACGGAATTAGGTAAAAGCGGAATCACAGGGAATTCCTAGAAATGACAACTTCTCAGGTCAATGATTCCGGAGAACGGATACTGCGAGAACTGGCAGGAAAATGCTTGAAAAACCGCCGTATCCTGCATAAAAATACTGGAGATCGTGGGAATCGGAAGCAGTATTCCGGCCGTAAATTTTCGGTGATTTCCCAATCGATTCTTGCTGAAATCACAGGAAATCGCTGGGGTTTCACAGCGAAAAATTCCGAAATTTCCGGCCGGAATGCTGCTTCTACGTTCCAGTGATTTCCGGAATTTTGTTGGAAGCAATAAACGAAATTGCCGGAATTAGATGGAACGAGTTTCAGAATGTTCAACATTGCAGAATAGGATGTATTCTCGTTGTCTATGTATTCAAAATAAAAAATTAAGCTGAAAGTAGTAAATTTATCAATAAAAAGTTCAGATTTATGTCTCGTGAGTATTAACGACTTTAAATAAGTGATGATTATGCATATAATTCTGCACTACTTAAATAGCCAGTATCTCCATATCCAGCAGCAACCAGAACTTTTCCATTGATGAGTATGGATGCTGTATGCGAATATCGTGGATTACTCATGCTATCACTTTTTATCCAAAGTTCCGTTGATAGATCATACAATTCTACACTGTTTACATAGCCACTATAATTGTATCCACCAGCAATCAAAACTCTTCCATTAGTCAGTATAGATGCTGTGTGATAGCAACGAGCAGTACTCATGCTTCCAGTAATTTTCCAACGTCCCGCGGATAAATCGAACAGTTCCGCACTGTTCAGGTAGCCACTAGAACTAAATCCACCGGCAACTAAAACTTTCCCATTCGTGAGTATCGATGCTGTATGAAAGTGTCGTGCAAAATTCATGCTGCCTGTTTTTGTCCACACTCCTGTTGATGGATCGTATAACTCAGCACTATTCAAATAACCACTAGAGTCAGATCCACCAGCAACTAGGACTTTTCCATTCGTTAGTATGCAAGCTCTGTGTAAACTGCGTGCAATGTTCATGTTACCAGTGTTGGTCCAAAGTTCTGATGATGGGTCGTATAATTCCGCGCTTTGTAAATAACCACCAGCATCGAATCCACCACCCACTAAGATTTTTCCATTATTTAATATCGATGTTGTATGAGAGTACCTTGCAACGCACATACTGCCAGTTTTTGTCCATGTTCCTGTTGATGGATTGTAAAGTTCTGCACTATTCAAAGAACCCATAGGACCAAATCCACCAACCACTAAGACTTTTCCATCAGCAAGTATTGACGCAGTATGCATGTACCTTGCAACACTCATAGTACCAGTCGTTATCCAAAGTTCGGTGGATGGATCGTACAATTCTGCACTATTCAAAGGACCATTCGAGCCGAATCCGCCGGCAATCAAGACTCTCCCATCACTTAGTATCGATGCTGTGTGATAATATCGCGCAAATCTTATACTATTGGTATTCAACCATCCTAGAACATAGTTGTCTATTTGGATCAATATTTAATTTTCATAAGATTTCTGCAATCATGAGTTTGTAAACAAGAGGTATTCATGTCGAACGACAAAATAAAAATTTCTGTACTTTAAAGTTTGATTTGATCTTGATGTTCCAAAAACTAAAGGGCCATCTGAAGAGTAAAATGAAGCTTTCAACATTTTTCTTACTCAATTAGCTGATTATTTAAGCCTCATTGTCAACCATGAGATAAACTAGATTTTTCTGTCTGTTGCAGAAGTTACTCGAGCTGGATTACTCTGCATACTCACGTATCAGTTCTATATGGTACTCAACTTTCAGTGAGCTAAATGCATAGTACTGCGCCAATAGTTTAAATAGGCTTGCCTGTATTCAGTCGTCTATTTTGTATATATTAAATTATTCTATTAGTCACATACTTTACCTTATCTACCTACAAGAAATTGCATCGGTTAACAGGTGTGTTCTACTATTTGAAAATGTGTTAAATTGTTTCAGTGATATGTTGAGTGGGTAAAATCCTCTTATCTTTACTTATAGTCAGATCGGTTAAAATAAAAATTGCGTTCTACTTGAATGAAATGTGAACAGCTTTCATCGTTGTCATTAGACAATTAAAATATAGTGTGCAATTGATTTGTTCAGCTCACTTTCGACTCGCAATACCAGTAGAGTTTTTTATTCCCTGGTTGATCAAAACGGATATCGTTTTTTCACCGTAAACGGCCGTGTACTGACCGAATTTTCTGACATGAGTTGTAGTCTGTTGTTACTTCAATGTCACGCTTGGGATAGTCGCGTAATCGTCAGATGTGTGCGATGGTGAGCAGTGCAACTTACATGGATTTTCACTAACCAGCAAGTGATCAACTTACTTACGTAATGAAAAAAATGTTCACTAAACCTTACATGCCGTAACACCATCAAATACTTCACGATAACGAAATTTTTTTCGTTTTCTCTCTGTACGAACTTACAACAGTAGATGAATTTAGTACTCTAAATTTTGTGATTTTAATACGACAGAGAATGAGAAACGAATTGTAGAGGGGAAGAACTGTGCGTGCTATGAAGAAAACTTGTATTAACAAAGAATACGATGTTGATTGCAAATAAAAAAACTGCATTGATATAAGCTGATTATTGAATGTGGATTCGCATCCTTGTTAATTAGAAACTGACCTGTTCTAGTGACTGAATTTTTTGTAGTCCACGGTGGACAACGTTGAGAAGAGGCACGATCGATCGGAAAGCAAACAGGAATACTACATCGGCTGTTGTTGACACATACACTGCTGGGTTCAGTACACGTCTTATTGTCAATTTCACATGGGACTAAATCTTGACAAGACACTACGGTATCAGCACACATTGGTCTTTCCGACATCGTCACCCACAAACATTCACAATCCAAATTAACCGAACATTGCTCTACTGTTAATGGACAATGCGATGAAGAGCAGCATTCACACGTAGAAATTTGTCCGCTGGCTGTGTCGGAACCTATAATGGGTTACAAAGACAAAACATGAATTTAGTCCACAATAATTTAGATTTAAAGAAGCCATTTATATTAGACATTTCAATAATCGACAGCATATTATCAGTTTATCATACCTATAACAATACAGACAGTATATCTAAAACGAAAAGTGAATACCACGATTGATCTTCTTTAAAAGAATCACTTACAGCATTGTCATGACCTCAATTAGAATTCGTTGCATCTTCGGATCAGAGAAACATCATTTGATCGAGGTAGCTGCTGTTTTTATGCGTAAAGGAGTTCTTTTTAACACATTTATTTTTTTGAATAAAAAAAAAGAAAACCACCAGGGGACTTTGTTGTGTTTATGCGCACTTATTCTTGGACTCCAACGGGGAGTTCTTTCAAAACAAAAATACAACATGTAATTATAGTTGAATAGTAAAATACGTTTTGCTTTTGTCTTAATAATTGACGTGCTGTATTGCAAAAATGAAAACAGCTATCGAAAATGTTTTTTTTTAAAGTTGTTACGATGTTACTATTACTTGCATAGAATCAGTTTTTAGAAGCTTATTCAGATAAATGAATTTCGATTATAAATAGGGTTCGACAGGTTCAAACTATATTTTGTGCTGGGATCAAAATTAGAAGGGTATGGCTAGACAGTAAAACCTTCTCACTAGATAAATACCTAAGAAATATGTAATAGACTCAAAGAAACTACAAAAAAGCAATGATATTAAAATAATACATACTCAACAAAGAATTTCATAAATGTATAAAGATAACATTAAAATTTAGATTGAAAAATTCTGATACAAAACTCTATGAAGATGAATGCGCATATTAGATTTAGTTTCTTTTAGTTTTTAACTTCGTTTCATCTCGTTGATCACGTATTCTTGATTGGTTGTCAATTTTGCATGCAACAGAACAACACTTTTTCATTCATTGTTGAACTTGAATGAGAAGGATAGGCAAAGTTCCTATTTTGACCAACGAAAATATAGGCACACTACAACAGCCAGCATTGATATCCAAGGACGATGTACTATTTATGAGCTTCTCAGAGTTTTATAATTTTATTTAATTTTTAGTTTTTAGTCTCATTGTGACCACAGTTGTGACTGCATTTATTCGTGTGATTGTATTATTTCGATTCCACCGATTGCACAAGTATTTTTCACTTAGAGATCGAGTTTGGAAAATTTTTAAATAGATGTGAGAAGGCCAAATGAAGAGTAAGAAAGTTGCTGTCTGTGGAAGATAAATAATCAAGACAAATGCAGCGCTCAATCTTAACAACTATTTGCTTCTAGTACTGGCACAGAAGAACTTCAATATAATCGCTAGATGAGGTAAAATAGATAGCTAGAAGACACAGAATTCATAATAGTAAATAATTTTAAAAAAGATGGCGTACTACAGTTCATGTAGGAGAAATGAAGAAACCCAGATGAATGAATCCGACAACGGATCTATTGTTGGTTCCGATGGAAAAAATAATTTTCTTATTCACGATCAAATAAGCATTTTGAGTCATCAGAGCGCAAGGGTGATTCGTTAGAGTTTGATTCCGCTAAAATCCAATATCGGATCCGATTAAATCCAATACCAAGGATCCGGCTGTAGGTCCGTGTCCAGGAATCCCATAAGATTTCGTCGGTTTTATTGGAACATATATGATATTCGGTATATTCACTGTCTGATCCTTGTCGGAATCCGATAGGATCCTACTCTCGGAATGATTCTTCTGGGAATGATCGTGACGACGAAACTGTAAAATCCATTATGATCAACAAGTTTGTCCGTGTAGGTTGGCTTGTCGACGACTAATCGAACCTACAATTAAGCAATTGGCTAACAAATTGAGTAACACTGTCGAGGAAACATGGATAAATGAGAATATAGTATTTAATATCAGAAGTTTTTCTGAATATTTAATTTGGCAGGCGAATTCACCAGGAATCACCGGACCAGGCACCCATATGAAAATTTCAGCGAAAAAGCTAGCTTAAACTTTCTCTTAGTAACCGCTTTTAAGCCGATTAAAAGTGCTTAAAATCGAGAGTTCAAGTGCTTGATCGTTTAACTCTGAAAAAGGAACATCATACACTTTCTGTCACTGACAGCATCATATTCTTAGTTGATCAGACCTAGTTTTTATGAGTAACTCTCGTTTTTTCATTTAGTCGGATAGTGAGCTATTTTATTTGATTATTTGAATTATTCGACTACTCGAGGTTAGATTCGAGCACTGGCTGGTCTTCTACTTTTTAGAATTCTAGATTAGGCATGCAAACCACTCTATCATATTTCTGTACGAGCTGTGTAAACGAAACCGTCTTATAACTTGACCAAGCTAGAGATCGTGCAATAACAATAAGTATTTTTTTGCGAATTCAGCAATACTGATTTTCTATTATTAGTTTTATATATTAACCCCCCCCCCGNCCCCCCCAGAATAAAAGGCCATCGTCTTTTATTATGAAAATTCATATCATTCATCTCTGAATGGCTTTCTAATATGATTCTCCGAGTAAAAGCGTCTTTTTTTAAATTAATTAATTAGGTACTAATTTTGTTTTGTAGCTCAGCAACTTAAAATTGAGCTATGACTAATTAATTTAGATTTATCGACGTATTGATAGCTGTGAATAGCCCTCTGTGACTGATTTATAAACTGGCATATTCTTCTTTATTTCATGTTAATTCATATATTTATTTTTCTTTCTTTAATCACAAACATTCTTCATACAAAACAAAAATCATTAACGGTCACACATTAGACTGTTATGTCTTCTTCTCGCTCACATTATTATACTCAGTTATCAGCGAGACAGCAACGTGATGGTATGACAACAGAACGGAACAAAAGGATAATCCCCCTTCGCATGGAATCGAACCATGCACCTCCTGCTTTCCGGGCAGACGTATTAACCACTGTACTAGAAAGGAGTGTGCATTATTCGTTTGTTCCGTCTTACGATCGAAGGGGAACACTTCGGTCGTAACATAGACCCTTTGCTTAATTATAGTTCACCAAAAGTCAGTCAACTTCAATTGTTTTTTAGCTATTTGGCTAGAAATACTAAAGTCTATCTCATTATCTTCGATTGAACAAGTCAAGTTACGATCATTCGGATCGTATATATATCCAGGAAGAGTATGAAGCTTTATTGGTGTAACATGATCGGCCCATGTATACCCAATTTCACGAAAACTTTTACTAAAATCAATAGAAGAAAGTGTTATTTTCCACGCAATCAAAGTAAGTCGTGTACATAAAACTCTTGATTCTGATGCAGCGAGTTTGACCTTCAAGCGACCATCTACTTTCTCAATATACTCTTCTGAGCAATCATAATAATGTTTTTTAAATATTGAAAACACTTAAACATCGAGTGCTTGAATATACATAGTACACCCCTTCGGTATTACGGCAACAACAATTTGTTTCTTTCGTAATAATCGAATTGACTGGTGATCAAGATGTGTATTTGAACTGTCAGAAATAAATAATTTCGGATTCTTGTCATTGACCTTCGACATCCAATATTCCATGTATCTGGAAAAAAAAGAATTAATATATTTTTCATCACATCCTTAATTTCAGTTGATTTCTTTTTCTTCGCTCTTTAACTTACTTATCCATTGTAATCCGATTGTTAACAGCCTTCGGAGTAAAATACACTTTAACACCATTAGCATATTGCATTTTCTCAACACTCGACACCTGCCCTTTTCCTTTAAAAAGTCATGCCGGCCCAACTCGTGTATTATCTGAACTAAAAATTGTTAATTATAACAGTAGCGAACCGTTTATTACTAATACAACCTTCAATATCATTGGATTTATTGACATCATTTATCGATAATCTCGATTGATCTCCAAATAAACTTAATGAACTTTCGTCCGTGTTGCATACATCTCGCGGAAGGGATACTCCCATAGGTCCACGGCTTGGTGCCGATTGACTTGCTCGACGAATATAATCATAGAAATTGTTTATAAGTGGATATGCATCGGACAATGAAAATTTTTGATTTTTTTTCGGTTTTTGAAGTGATAAACGATGACGGCGCATGAATCTCCCAAAGCATTTCGTACTTGGACAAGCATGTTTTAATTCCATACTTAATAATTTACCTTGTCGTTCTAATTGACGAAATGTTACTTTTTCACGTCTTATAGTTGCTGCTGTTGTTGTACCAGTT
Organism: Rotaria socialis; assembly: GCA_905331475.1. Taxonomy (NCBI): domain Eukaryota; kingdom Metazoa; phylum Rotifera; class Eurotatoria; order Philodinida; family Philodinidae; genus Rotaria; species Rotaria socialis. The sequence goes on along the minus strand of CAJNYU010003150.1, from coordinate 2,223 downwards.
GTAACAGCAGCTTGTGGATCAATAAATGTTCGTTTCTCTCGAAACCATAATAATAATCGATGATCAAGATCAACGAACTTAATTTTTACACCACCACCACTTATCCGTTATTCTTACCATGCTTGAGCTTGAACAGTGTTTCAAGTTCCATTTTTCCTTTAAGCCGTTGTGATAATTGATATCGTGAACAACCATGTTGATGAGCAGTAAGCTGTTTATTACCAAGATTTTTTTCAAGGCTATTCAAAGTCGATAATTTTTCTTTAATAGACCATGGTTTCCGTTTCCGTTTCGTGTTGTCTTGATCATCGGTAGCTTTTGCTAATTGTTTTTGTAATTGAACGACACTAGTGACTGAGGGTGTGGGTGTTGTTGTTGAAGAAATGAGATTAGACAGCACTGGATCATCAGAATCATCGTCTTGTTCAAATTCATCTTCGCCAATTGACATTTCTAGAACATTTTGTTCGCGCTCTTCGTCATCACAAGTAGAATCCATATTTAAATATTTATTTAAATTAACAATTAAACTTTCACTATCTTCTGTATCAGTAACAATTTCACATTGATCGTTATCTGCTGAACTATTCGATTCTTCTCCATCGCCGATGAAACGGGGTAGTGACTGCAAGTGCTCATCATGTGTTTCATAATCATAATACATATCTTTGTTTCGTTGTTGACTTCGATTTGAATATATACAAGTTACTTCTTCTGCACTTAATGGATATGATTGACCGTTTTTCTGGGTGCATTCTTGTTCTTTTTCTCTGATTGTCTAATCTATCGTCTACTATAATCTACCACTGATCGACAAAAATATTTCAAAGAATGGGAAAGTTTTAGAAAGCCATGGCCTTCTATTCTGGTAGAGCGGGAGGCTTTAAATCATTCTCAAATGAAATTTGCTTTACAAAAATTAAATTTTACTCATAAATTTTAAGGGGACAACACATATTTTAGTTATGGCGTTGCTTGAGACGAGTCATACGAATGATTGGATTGCCAATTAATATGTATACTCATTTAGATAAAATAGGTTTTGAAATCAGAACAAAGAAAACTATCCCTTTGTCATATCTCATGACATATATCCATGATGTTTCTTTTACTCCAAAGGCATAAACCCATCGTGTGAAGAGTGTCAAAAATCAAAGAATGTCATGTGTGGCATTACAAACATAAGACAGAAAGTATCTCCTGATTAAATGTGTATCATTATTATTAATCACAACAAATATACCACGAACATCGTATATGACTTCTCAGAAGCAATAAATTATACACATATAATTGCCTCATACGTATTTAGACTAAATTAAGTTACGATTTACTACTCGTTTTTTGTCGCCATTTCGATATGAAAGAATTAATTCAACCGTAATCGAGTACTCTAATATTTGATTATTTGAAAAACTGGTAGTAGCTTAAATAAATTCTAAACGTTTCTATAAAAGCTAGCCAGAAGGCCAGATATCAGATATATACGATCACACCGGCTTTAGTCAACGTAGGATTTCAGAAAAAAGAATTTTAATCATCGAACAAAAAATTAGATATACTCGTAAGTGTGATTCTGTTTGTTCCAATGAATGGTTACTGTTAGTTTCACAATTTATTAAATTGAAAATAATCTTGAAAAACATCATCGATTTTGAGTATCTGTACCTCCATAATACATGTTTAGATTTCGATAGATAACAAAAAATTCTGTTCAGCAACTTGTGTCTTAATCGATGCATAAATATCTTTATGGCCTGGATGATCAGTTCTCATCGATATTTTACACGTAGGACTTCTATAGCTTTCATCATGACATCAAGCTATTGTCAGAGTTAACGATTTAAGAAATTGTGTATACAACATCGGTTGATTTTACGCCATACAGGCCAAGATGCCGATGAGTAAATAGCTTCAATATGCATGCATAATCAGAGCATATAAGTGTAGTTAATTGACCAAATCGCAATGCTTCCGTGCACTATTTTTTGTTTTTTGAAGAAAATATACATACGTATATTTCAAATATTAAGAATAAAATATTCACACGCACTTCCTTTCGAATATGTTTATTTTGTCCATTTGGTAGGGGTGTCACATTTAAATTTAAAAAAATTTATTAAATCGGGAAATAAATTTTCAAAAATTTAAATTTAAAATAAATTAAATTTTTTTTAAATGAAAAGTTAAATTTAAAATAAATTTAAATTCAAGAAATTTAAA
>CAJNYU010003138.1:0-44024 GCA_905331475.1 Rotaria socialis | reverse complement strand
CGTTCTTTTGGCATGTAATTTTGGATCGGGTGATGGAGTCGCAAGGTTTCTTTTGAAATGAGCAAAAGAGGTAAACAGAAGTCTTTTCAGGAATGTTTCTTTGGCATGTCATGTTGGATGAGGTGATGGAGTCGCAACGTTTGCTTCGAAGTGAGCAGAAGAGGTGAACCGAAGTCTGGTAAGGAATGTTGCTTTCCCATGTGATGTTAGAGGAGCTGGCCGAGTCGTAGCGCTTGGTTCGAAGTGAGCAATAGAGGGGGACAGAAGTCTTATGATGAATGTTCGTTTGCCATGTGATGTTGGATGAGTGGATGGTGTCGCAAGGTTTGCTTGGAAGTGAGCAAAAGGGGTGAACAGAAGTCTGGTAAAGAATGTTCGTGTCCCATGTGATGTTGGATAAGGTGGTGCAGTCTCTATGTTCGTTTCGAATGAGCAAAAGAGGTGAGTAGTAGTCTGGTAAGGAATGCTCCTGTCCCTTTTAATGTTCGTGGAGCTGACCGAGTCGCAACGTTTGGTTCGAAGTGAGCAAAAGAGGGGAACAGAGATCTTGTGATGAATTTTCCTTTGCCGTGTTATGTTGGAGGAGGTGATGGAGTCGCGAGGTTTGGTCGGAAGTTAGCAAAAGAAGTGAGCAGCAGTCTGGTAAGGAATGCTCGTTTCCCTTGTAATGTTCGAGGAGCTGACCGAGTCGGAACGTTTGGTTCGAAGTGAGCAAAAGAGGTGAGCGGAAGTCTTATGATGAATGTTCGTTTGCCATGTGATGTTGGATGAGGTGATGGAGTCGCAAAGTTTGCGTCAAAGTGAGGGGCTGAGGTGAACTGAAGGATCATGTGTGTTTGTGTGATCGACACTAATGTGTTTGCTTCCTTTTTTCCCAAGAATAATGTTTGATTGCAGAAGAGCCGAGGAAACGTTTGGCTGTTTGGTGAAAGGGACGTTTGGTGTGTAGTGAGGGTCTTCCCGGTGGCAACCGTGGTATGCGTGGGGTGCGCTAGTGGTAGGGCGCTAGCCTTGTTGGGTTTGGGTTAGAATGTTTAAGGCGCGGTCGGTTGAATGGCTTGTGGGTGGCGGCTTTGATAGGTGAAGGACGGGTAGGGAAAATGTTGGAGGTGTGGCTGCGTGCGAAAAATCGTTTGACTTTGTGGATGTTGCTAGTGTACGGTGGCGCATGTTAATTTAAATAATTACATTAATAGGGGTGATGTTTATAAATGCGCTGACGTATTGGATAATATGTTTTCCTTTATTGATCTGATTGAAAGGATCTATTTATAATACGAGTAAAAGATAGCTTAAATGGTATGTAGATAAATGGACGATATTGTTTGTCTAAGGTGTTGCCGAATGTAATACAGGTTCCAGCTTTTTCTCCTTTTGTTCCTTGGTTAAAATGACTCGTCGGTCTCTTCTGTATTAATTTTATTCTGTATATGGCATATCAGTTGTTTGGCAGTATCTTGCGCGAGGGAATACTGTATTAAGAAACGTGACTCACCGGAGAGTAAGTGCACACCGAAGAACGTTGGTGGTGGATTGATCTGTTATACACTCATCACTGGGAGCAATTCCTCCCGTTATCATATTCTCTTTCTATCGTTCGTTGTTCTCTTTCTCTCTCTTTCGCGTACACATATGAAAACCCTTGTTCAAATGTTGTTCATCAGTCATTCTTGAATCGATCTTTTTCTCCTATCGTTTTGCTCCCTTTTTCGTTGTAATCCTTTCATCATATATGAAAAAATAAACTACAAGTAACTCAAAACCGTTACAACTTTATCATCGCTATGAAAGTTAATACTGGATGGAGACACTTGATTGATAGAAAATTTAATTCTGATTTAATGCACTCCCGAGAGAATGATTCCGATAGTGGGATTCTGTCGAATTCGTGTGGGAATCTTATCGGATATAGTATGGATTTCATTAAACCGACGAAATCCGATGGGTTCCAGTGTTGGATTTTAACGGAATCGAACATAAGCATTCGATCCATGTGTTCTGTTGGCAACATATACTTATTCACTGGTGATTAAGAAAATGTCTTTTTTTCCGTCGAATCCGTTAGTAGGTCCATGACCGGGAATATGGAGGTGACAATACTAGTACAATATTGGGATATTGGTATTGGTATTGGTTAGTATTGGTGGGTATTGGTATTTTCAAATCGCTTGAGTCATGGGATTTGATAATATCATTTGGAAACACATAAAGGTTGGTTGATTTTCATTGTGAAAATTGGAAATCTTTGTGCCTCCGAATGGTATTGTTACATCTCTATCGACAACAATTCAATTCACTTTGACTATGACACATCCAGAAAAATGTGTTTTCAAATTCGAGCAAAGAATTGCGAAGCGTAGTTTTATTCGTTGTTTAACAAAGCTAATAAAAGAAGAAACCTGTGATTCTCGCTTCTGGAGAAGTTGGCCGCTTGCTTCTAATACCACAACAAAATTGCTAATGAAAAATCAATATTTATGACCGGACGGAGAATATAGTTAATCTTCCGACGATCTAATTGTGAAAAAATTGAGTACATCTTTTCAAAATAGACAAGCGAGAATCTTTCAAACAGATGCTGTCTCTACGAAAATTAACGGAACAGCTTTGTGAACAATACCAATACCAATATCAATACCCATCAACACCGACCAATACCAATACCAGTACCACCAATACCAAATGGTATTGGCATTGTCACATCCCGAGTATTCATTGTCTTATTCAATCTTCTGAAAATGGACCTGATCATAATGCAAAATATTGGCATCCATGTCGATTTGCTGATCGTTGTCAAAACCCAGAACAACATTTAACACATGAACCTCATTAAGTACCTGATTGTCCATCCGATAAGAATTGTGCGAATTTAACTGATCCTATTCATCGATCACAATTTCATCATGTAGATTGGCCGTTTTTCCTCATGCCATGTCATAGTGAAAGATGTCACAATAAATCGAAAGTGCATCTCACTAGATATTCACATGGTGAAAAAATTAACGAACCAGGAGGAACTGAACAATCGCAAGGTACAGAAGAAACTTTTCAAAATTAATATCTATTCTCGTATCATTTTTCATTTAGCAAGTTCAATCGATCCACCAATACAAAATGTTCGAAATATGCCGAGCTCGAATAAAGTTGATGAACAAAAAAAAGAATGTTACTATGGTCTAAATTGCCGACATTTGAATAGACCTGAACACTGTAAGGAATTTTCTCATTCAGCTGTTAATCAACCCGTTGCTAGAGCTGACCGACAACCTTGCCGATTCAATCCAGATTATCATGATCGAAATCCTTGACATCGAGCTACATATTGCCATCCAGACATTTTAAAAATAAAACCTTTTTGAGACTTCCGCTTTTTAATTTTATTAATTGTATCACATAGAAGATGCGTCTTATCGCAATTTACCGTTATGATTCTTCCAAAGGGCGATGGTGTGTGGGTGAGGATGTGGGCAGGTAAGGTATTCGAAGTCCCATACATATCCACACCTCAAGAAATATATCCGAAGAATTTGTAGAGAAAATTATGATCTTTCGCATAAAAAATGAGTGCTATATATTGAAAGACGGATCCGGGAAATGTTCTGTGATAGTGAAAAAATTGATGTTGAGAAAAATGAATAGCAAGATTGTTTAGTAGTTTATGCTATTTCAGTGTAAATCTTTGCAACAAGTTATATATCATTGAAAGCGCTTCAAACGTTCTATCACTTCATGGTGTTTTCGACAAAAACAGGCACTGATTTGAATTCCCGATAGAATCCAAGTCTGGGATTGCTCCACTTGGGTTATTAATATGATAGAGAGGTAAATTAATCCAAGTCGAGTTTGAGAATCCCTTCATTTGATCTGTGATATGAGGAAACAAAGATTTTTTTCTCCTGAAAACTATATTTTATATGTTAAATATCATTTGAACTTTGAATTAAAATTAGAGTACACTGATTCCAGAAATCTAATCTACTTCGAAATTTATCTTGATCTGGATAGAATATAAATCAAAACAAATGCATTCGTTATTTTGTTGTAAAAATAACCGTCGCCAACAAATAAGTTAGCTTTGGTCGTGCATTATTACCATCCTCATTAGACTCATAAATATTTAGTATTTAGATTACAAAACTAACTGTATCACCCGATGTAACTTCAATATGACAAATTGTTTACATATAAGTTATTTCTATTTATAGTGTATCCAAAATGTGACATGGTTCTCTGATACAAATCGATGAATATAGCAATACATGAAGGTTCAGTGCTTGAGATTATTTCATCATCTGTCTTCATATCAATCACTTCTTGTTCTTTTTCAACAAAATCAAAACGTAAAAATTCAAGTTGATGCTGATTAGTATGTGTAAAAACAAAATCGATCCATTTGTGAATGTTACGCCATGCTGATGAGATATTTTTACACACAATAAAACGGAAACATTGCAATTGGCGAAAATCTTGTTTATCAATAACGCAAGAAAGAAGTGGAACCATAATTTCTTCTTTTTGATTTATATTGCTAATGGGCGAACAATCTATATAGAGACGGTCGATCTGTCGAAAGAAAGTATTGAGATATAGATTGTCTCGATGGTTCATAAACCAATGTCTCGGGCAGAAAACTTAGCATTTTCACTGAGGGATGTGACATTGCTGAAAAGTATAAAGACACTTTATGCCTATCCATGTTTCTCTTCGAAAAAAGGATGTTGAAAGAAAATTAAATAAAACTTTTTCTTCTCTGTCGAACAGTGTATGGTTCATATTTGACACCCTTTATAGTGAGTGAAATGGGGCGAGAAAAAATTTTCCAATAATTTTATAAATTTTGTTAGTCAACAAGCAATGCGATCTTTGTGCATTCATTATAAAAATCTTATGAAACTGTGATTATCCAACTTTTATGAACTCGTTGAAAGAATTATAAGGAACAAGGTTCTACGCTATTTTTCTGACTCATGAAAATTGTGGATTCTTTTTTGTCTTAAAGGCAAAAAATTTATTGTCCTAAGAGCTTCTGAACTTGACGGACTCTAAACATCGACTGTGGGATATTGTGAAATAAATCTTTGCAATATCTCTAAAAGTCTACATTGATTTGATGCGTATGTATAATTTATTTTAAAGGTAACTTATAAAACCAAAACAAATGCAAACATACGTTGAAAATATTAATAACTTCCTATGACTTGAGGGACATTGAAGTGCGTGGATAAATGAAGTTGGTATTTTTTACTTTTCACATAAAGAGATACACAATGTTTCCATACCAGATCAGAGAGATCTAAGTGCTATAGGTAAATTAGTCGATACATCTTTCTCTGCTTCACTAGTATTGAATAGTAGATCGATCAGATCGATTGTACGAAACACAGTATTGTTAGAAAATACATATGGAAGAGAGAACATCTGTACAAGACGAAATACTTGATGATAATTTACACACTCGTGTACACCCGGAAGGTTCATTGAGCCAAAAAGGTGTACTAAAAGCTTGAATGAAATCAGACAATATTTGGTTGTTTGGTGGCTCTATGAACTGCAGTTGGATACCAAAATGAAGTGATGGAAAATGAGATAATTCACTGCAAATAGTAGCAAGACAATAACCATCGCAACATATATGAAGTTCGCCATTACAATAATGAGTTAAAAGCAAAGAAAACTCTGCTAACGTCTTAGCGAATTTATCGACTAATTGCTTAAGACACTTGCAATTTGGTCCCGCAATCTTAAATGAAGCACACGCAATTTTTTCGGATAATCTAATTTTGTTGGTAGATCTTCATCATTAGTTTTCATTGAATAAATAACGTCGGTAATATATACATCTTGAAATAAAAATAAAAATGCACATTTAGCTCTTTATACTGATCTCAAAGTAGATGAAGATGTATAAAATTTTGTTTCTTACCTACATATTCAAGTTGTGGAAGATAATGAAGAAGTACATGAAGTGTAGTTAAGTTGGGAACGTTAATTGTGATGGAGATGAGAGAACAATGGGGAACGTAGGCATTCATAATTGTATGTTCATATTTAAGTTCAAAACCTTCTTCACTAGTTAATAATGATTGGAAAACAACGAGAGAAGCGAGTTGAGGAAATATCGGTTCTATAGACTTGATATATATCATTAAGATATGGAAGATATCTTTCGATGGATTACTACATGCTATTCCTGACCTAGCAAAATGAATTGCAACAATTGATTGTCGTATTTCGTCTGCAAACATATCCGTTTGAGAGCATCGATAACGATTACCTATTTTAAGAACAGTTAAGTCAAGACGCCATTCTATCATGGTCGTTACTTGGCGACAAAAGAATCGACACTCTGATAATGAACAATGGCGTAAATCCAATTTTTTGTAAAGTCCATGAAATTCTATCAGTAACAAATTGAAGCTAGTATTAAGATTCGAGAAACTGTAAATGACGTCTGCAGATGTTAAATGATTCCAAACACAAAGGATCACTTCATTCGACATGTGATCAAGTTTGTAGCATCGTAAAGAAAAATAAAGATTAAACTTTTATATGATTGAATAATACTGCTGTCTATATATCTATATAAGTTTAACACACGTGAGTAAGTGACTTTTTATGAACGGAACAATGTTTTTTTGTCCAATCAGTATAAATAAATAAAACAATGTTAATCAACTGTGACCGCTCTTACAGAAGGAGTGCAGCATCATCTTGAATTAGTGGTCATAAAAAAAATATATACACAACTTATTTTTAATGTTGAGGATGTGTGGGCTGTTGATTGGAGAAACAACCACCCTCAAGATTACAGTCAAAAGCAGTTAGTTAGTTTCAAAATGATAGTGAGTATTTGGCGAGAATATGGCCCTCGTTGCATTCTTATGTCGAACTCCGAATCAGGACTACGATTAGGCCGGAATCATAAAAAAAAAAATTTTGTGGGTTGGGATAATCGTGACGAACTGTTTTGGAAGTCAAAGGCATAGTTATAACATTAAAGCAGGTAATATCAAAGAAACATAAAATGTGTTGAATTAGACTTTTCTTTTCTTTCTTGTTGATACAAAAGAATAACACAGAATATTTAATTACAAAGAAGTGACGTAAGACCATACATAACTTTCTCTCGCTATCAGTTATAACTAATCAATTTCTTACATCGTTTACTTTATCGTTCGTGTTTAGACTCGATAAGAAGAAACTTTTGGCAAAAAACATTTTTTCTTCTAAAGATTCTGATGTTTTATTAATGTAACTATGTAAGATCTTCAATTCACTTTCGGACTATGGCAATTCTCATTTTTTTATAATTTTATTGTTGTGCTCCTCTTATTATCTCTTATAAACTTGATCTTTTCTATTTCTTAACAAGTCTATGTACTGACAACACTCCAAAAGGTCAAAAGAATTTCAATTCTGTAGTATTTGAGATATAATAATATGATGTATAAACTTTAAACAATCAGAGAATGATGGAACCATGTTGACAGTTGATTCTTGGATGCGTTTTGAATAATATCCTTTTCTTTATCATGGTAGAATGAAATGATTTATCGGAGGAGATACTATGGGAATTCGAGGGTGTGAGTGTTGCTTTCGCCCACAAACTCATCATCAATTATATGCCGATGCACGGATCGCAGTTGTTAATACCACCGACAAAAAGACCGGCAGTTTGATATTCATGCTATATCAGCTGTATTTCAGTGCATTGTCTTGATTGATATTAAGGAATCGTTTATTTTCCAGCGCTAACCATTTCATTTTTTTTCCTTTCTTTCTATGTATATCCATATTTCTAATGAAATCAAATGGGTATTTAATATGACGTTTTCTGCTCTGACAATACATCTATTCTATACAGTCAAAACAACTTGGACACTCACGATTTCCATTAAAAGCTGATATTCAATTTTATGTACAAGATATTCGAAAATATGAAGAAGTAGATATTGCTGATGAGCTTACATACATTAAATAATCAAAGTTTATTACTACGTATTAAACCAGAAGAATTAGTTCGTTTTCTTTTTAAATTTCCGATTTATTCTTGTTTTCTTCTTGTTTCAAGTTGTTTTGAATACGTGTGGCTTCGCGTTGCCCACTCTCGAAAGCACTATCCACATAACCTGTTGAACCTTCATAATTTGTATGTTCACCAGCCCAGTGCACACAGTTCTCATGAGAATCTCGTGCTAATTCTCTCAATATGCTAACTTCGTTACCAACATGAAAGGTTGAGTATGATCCATATGAAAATACATCAGAACCCCATCGTGTCACTAACCATTTGATAGGATTACTCATCAATGGATAGATTCTACGAAGAGATTCGACTACTTGCTCGATAATTTCTTTGTCACTTTTCTTCTCTAATTCACGAGCCACGCTACCAGCAATATATAAAGCCAAAATACGAGTTTCCGGAATGCAAAAGTAATTCTTAAAAAGATCGGTAGCAACACTTATTCTTCTCAACTTCGGGTCCCAAAAGATCGATGGAAATTGTAAGTACACTTTGTTGAGCAAACTAAAACCCATTTGATCAATGGCCTCTAGTTTCCAAATAGGTAGAGGTGGTGTAAATTTGATTGAACGTGCTTTTAAACAACCTAGGGATACAGTTAAAAGTACATATTTGCAGAAATAACTGCGATTATCTTGAGTTGTGATATGTACAAGTTGATCTGGTCGAGTGGAAACATCGATGTGGCTGACCACTGCATTAAGTTCAATCGGTAGATTATGTTGTTCTGCGACCTGCTTGATAAAGGAACCCAATCCATTTGCTACGGCAAGATCACATTCTTCAAGACTACCTTCACCTTGTGTATAAGATTTCGTAGATAGTTCAGTTAGATCTGAACCTTCGTGTATTTCTATGAAGCTAAGAAACATGCGCACAAGACGATGCATGCGTTCATTTGAAATAGTGTTTAATTGTTCATCGATCGCCTGAGAGATTGAAATGTCGATTTTCTCCGATGGATATTGTTTAACACTCGTCAAAATATGTTCTACAGTTGTTTGTGCTTGTTCGATGAGATCATCGGAAATAAGTGTTCCATCTTCGTCGAAAATAGCCATATTCAATTTATCATAGGTATTACATTCAATCCAATCTTTGTTCGATGGAGTGTAATAGGAACGCAGGACATTGTCTGGTTGATGATGACATAACCAACGAGCACCCAAGTCAACTGGCGCGTCGACACCGAATGTATCAATATCAGTAACAGCTCGTCCACCAATTCGATTTCGAGCTTCGAGAAGAAGAATGCGTGCTGGAGGTTTAAATTTTTGAAATTTTATAGCTGCACCAATACCAGCTGCACCACACCCTACGATTATCACATCGAATGGATCACTACATGGTATCATATTGGTTAGTTTTGCAAGCCTTTTTCAAAATAGTCAAGGGTAAGAAAAGTTTTATGCAGTGAGAGAATCGAATATATATATCCTTCAGAATTATGTTATACTTGAGGCGATGAGTAAAAATAAAGACACCGCAAGAGAATATGAGATAGATGTGTAGTATAGTGTGTGTTGCAACTAGGCAAATAAAGATAACTTGTTAACAAGTAATATTTTTATCTTTCTTCTTGACACTCAATCGGTTCTTGACAGTGTGGGTGTGTTTAGATGAATTTTGTATCGCTGGAATGACTAGTATGAAAATTCATGAAATCGTTCTCTCCACTACATTTACTAAATTGAACATAATTAAATGACTGGGATGAAACGGTCAATATTAGTTGGCCTCTGCATAATGTATACAATAATAATAATGAATTTAGCTAAATTTTTTTTCAACATTCATTGCATATTTATGAGAACAGTACATATTTTCTTGCATTTGACCAACTCCATGGTATATCAATGCAAAATCCAGTAAAAATCATATGTGGAAAAGTTTTCAAGATTTCTATTATTTTTTGATACAATTCGATTGCTTTACTATACTCTTTCATGTTGTTATGTATTGAAGCAATGCTATCATAGGTAATAGGCAAAGTTGGAACGTGGTGAATCATCTCTACGCCATTCATTGAATTAGTGTATCACTGAAAAATGTATAAGACACTATCACGCATATTTGAATCAAATATTATTTATTAACTATCTGATCCAATGATAACACTAGCCAAAGAAAGTTACCTTTACCCTATAATTAGGTAAGTACAGATTCGTTTTTCGTGCTAGTGTTATCGTATCAAGAAAACAAGATGGCCAATTTTTCATAACTGTTTCTTTTCATAGGCTACTAAACTTGGTGCCATATGAGAGCCAAACTCGTAATATTTAGACCTACCTGTTGTAGAATGATCTAATTAAACGTCATTTTCTGTTTTTTTTTGGAAAAAATAAATAATAACCTTTGGCGTCCCCCTCACTCAGTTCCTATATGGTTTTTCATGAAAGGCTCATTGGAAGAGAGGAAGTCGTAAAAATTTGATTGAAAACTACACTCCCGAATTTCTTCCAAAAATATATGTGAGTTCCGTAAAATAAAAAGAAATAGTTGAGCGTTGCCGTTTTCAGAATGCCTTTTATTGTTATTTAAGACACCATTTCGTGAATGAAAATGAATTGATCCATACTTTGTATTCACTGGAGAGGAAGCCATCTTGTCCAGCTTAGCAACGCATAAAAATTTAAACAAAGAACAATCTATCAATAGTGTTGCTTACCTATTGTGTACCATTGCTCACTTCCTACAGGTGAATGCCATGATTCACATAGACGACTGAGTTGGTTTTTTTCATTAACTTTGTGTATAAAAAGAAATTCGATCAGCATCCATTGCCACTTCAATAAAAAGGAAAATGGTTAACGGATTAAATTTAACAGTTCAAACAGAACAAATAACTGTCCTGATACCTCCACCATCGACGAAGTGTGAACAACCAGAGTCAGGCTACGGTTCTTCGGCATCATCATCGATCGGTCTTTCACAGATCAGGCGCCCAAAATCTTCGAAATGTAAAACAGCTGATAAAAAGCCCATGTTGCCAATTAATTTGAAGCATTCAAAAGCAGTTGACGATAGCTTGATATTAAAGAAAAGTTCAAAGTCTCCTCAAGTTCGTAATTCTCTTATCAATGGTTCTTCACGTTTAAAGACAGCGAGCTCCAGAATATCGGTGGATCAGTTACCATTCGCAGGAATGAAACCTATTCAGATCGTAAGTCTTGATTGAGATGAGTGATGTTACGACACAAATTATGAGGGTATGACAGTGCTATTGCAAATCGAAAGAACGATAACACATTTTTTCCTAAATAGCATGGATAATCAGATCTGGCGTCCGACTCAATTTTTTATATTCACACTAGATCATAAACTAGCATCTCTTATCCATGCAATATCTGTAGCGTATCCTGTAGCTCTAGCAACATAAACAAAAAAGGGCCACTGAAAATGAAAATAAGAGATAATATGGATATGACGTATCAATGCAACACAGTGTGTATAACAAGATAGCTAATTAAAACAATATTTGCTTTCTGTGATCAATAGAAAGCGTGCATTCTTCTACGAGTCTATTGTTCAGCACTTTTTAAAAAGATTATTTCATTTCACAATGTACCTTGTTGAAGAAATCAAGGCGAACACATTGATAAGTATAGCATGTGCATGCCAGCTATGATGTCACTTATCTAAAATATCAAATAGCAATATTTGCGATGAAATATTTTATGAATGACCATGTTTAATCAGATGAAAACCTGTTTTTTGAAATATGAAAACTGTTTTAGAAAGTGACTACTAATCGAAGTCGTGATCAAACAATGCCTTCAAAATGTCAGCAAGAAAATGTTGCAAATTATTCTGATGACTGGGAATCGAATGATTCGGATGATTGGGAATCCGACACTGAGGTACACTCGAGACCTATATTTGTACGGGCACAGTCTGCATCTCGAAACATCTCTATATCGAATCGTTTGGATACGGAAAATTCAATGGAAGACGCCAGTCATTTGCTGCCCAGAGGTGAATCAAATGTGGCTAAGTTTAAAAATGTATTTCAATCTGAAAATTATTTAAAATCAAATCCAAACGAAACTCAACAACGGATACAAACTTCGAACAGCTCTCCGTCAGCAAATCAGTCAAAAATAAATACAAAAGAAACGGAAACATCTCACAATACGAGTAAGGAAGATTTGAAACAACCGGAAAATGTTGTAAATTTATCAAATTGTCCTGAAGCTCGAAATGAGATGGAATCGAATGTAGAAGAAGCGTCACAATCAATCGAGGCGAATACCATAAATCTAATACCATCTGATCCTAATGCTTTTGATGCAACTTTTTGTCAGCAACGTCAACGAGCGATCGACGATATGTCATATCGGACTGCTGTCAAGAGTTGGAAAGCAGATAAATTTCATGATGTTGTTAAGCTTATACTCGAATTATCATCCGGTAAAAGTTTGATCGATCGAGCTTGGATTGTTTTCTATTGGGTTTCTCAAAATATTGAATACGATATTCAAGCTTTTTTCAGTGGAAATATCCGACATCAAACTGCTGACGATATATTTACGAATCGAAAAGGAGTTTGTGATGCTTTTGGAACGATCTTTAAAACTTTATGCACTGGAGTGCAACTTGAATGTGAGAAAATTAGTGGTTATGCCAAAGGATATGGTTTCCGAGCGGGTCAATCGAAATTCAGTAGTACGAATCATGCTTGGAATGCAGTTCATCTTTATGGTCGTTGGTATCTTGTTGATTCGACGTGGGGTGAAGGTCATTTAGATAGCAACAATCATGGTGTCAAAGAGCTAAAAACATTTTACTTTCTAGTTAGACCAGAACAAATGATATACAGGCATTTCCCTGAGAATACAAAATGGCAATTATTGAGATCACCAATATCTATGAATGATTTTCTTCGTCTTCCTGATGTTGAACCAACTTTTTTTGAATTAGGCTTAGATCTTGTCTGTCCACAACAGTCTAGTACAGTACCATTTCAACAAACTTTAGGAATTGCTGAAGTACTATTACGAGCACCGCCCAATGTCGACTTAATGTCTGCAATCCAACAAAAAGGATTCAACGAAAATAAAGCACAAAGTATAGTTCAATACGATTCCATTCGTCAACTCTGGCAATGCATTTTTACACCACATCGAGGAGGCGTTCATGAGGCTCTAATATTTGCAGGAAGACCATCAGAAAATAAAACAAATGATAAAAATAGCTATTCTTGTGTAGCTACCTTTGGATTGCATGTTCCCGATGGTTTCAAAGGAGCCAAGACCTTTCCCACAACATACTCACTATTCACCCAACGAAAATGTCAAATATTTGAACCTCTGAATGGCACTTTAAAGATTGGTTCCAAAGTGCTCATCCATTGTCGTATTCCTGGTGCTCATTGTGCTCGCGTTCGACTGGGTGGAAATTGGCTTCCTGAAGATATCATTAAAAACGATGTATTTAAGAGACAGATTACAGTTCCTAGACAAGAAGTCACTATCTATGTTCAATTCTCCGATAAGCGCAACAGTTCTAGCTATGATGGACTAATCAAGTATTCTGTACAATAAAACGATGAATCACTCCGTGACGTAAAATTTTTTTTTTTCTTCTATCAAACAAGATTGTACGCAGTTGTTGAACTATATAGTAATAAAAGAAAGTTGATCGTGTTATATAATTTTATTCCCAGATTCATATTTTTTTGATAGCAACTTATGCGAAGCAAATAAACCTAGACTATTCTAGTGATAAAAGAAATTTCTGTATCTTACAGTCACCCCTGCACACTCCGCACGTGTCTTGAAGTATATAAAAAGGATGTACTTTTTCATTTTCTTTTTGTTTTTTTTCTTTCTGATTTTTTGTTCTTGTGCATTCGACTTTGAAATAAAAGCTGAAATGAAATTAAAAATAGTAATGAGATGAGGAATAACATGACATTTCATTCGACGAAGTTGGAATTTACCGTGGTTTTCAATAACCTACTGTGCAATAATTGGTCGTCAAGAATAAACCTTGCCTTTCCCATTCATATTTATCATACATCGCTCTCGCATGTTCTGTGTTCTTTACTAATGATTCATCTCTCTGCGACTTTTTCCACGTAAAAAAGTGTTTTTGTTTTCTCACTTAATTGATTTCATGCAGCATAAAAGTCAATACGTATAGACACGTTTTAGCCACTTTATTTTAATGAAACAAATTTGCAGAACAAATAATTTTCCCTCACACACAATGACAACGAATCGTTTCATACTAATCCTATGCTTAGTAATTAGTTTATCAAGTGCAATCATACTTGAAGTTTTATTCAATTTTTATATACAATCCTCAGCGAAACTATCATTATTGGAACATATTCAATTTTCATTGTCCTTACCAAAATTCTTGAGTATGATTTTTCTTGGATCTATTAATATTACTTTATTATTTGGATTATCGATATTAATATCAAATCATGGATTAGAGATCATTTACATCACACTCTTAAATTTCTTCACATTGATTCCGTGTTTAATTGATTTGATCAATTTATGTTTTATTTATCAATATAAAATCAAATATTTCAATGACACAAACTCATCGATGGTCAATATAGAAAATAAAACGACGAGAAAAACGTTGATCCGTTTTGTAATTACATTTACTATTGCTTTTATTCGTTTATTGATCAATTCAAATTTCACACGGCGAAGATTTACTACTCGATGGAAGCAACAAATTCTGATTTTATTCGATTTATCGCTTTTTATTTTAGTTACGATTAGTCTTATGCGATACTCAACTAGAAATCTATTTCGTTTTGTACGAAAAATAATATTATGTCCATTAATTTATCAATTAAACAATCTATTCTTTAACAAAGATTTTTGGCCTAGTTGCGTTCAATGGAACGAACAACTACAAGATCATCTTCATTTATCTTTTTCAAAGAAAATATTTATCTTTATTTTGAATCGTTTAAAAATCGAATTGAAATCTGTGCATTTAAATATCATTCATTTCATATTTTCTATTCAATGGTTGACATCGCTATTTATTATTATTTTCTATATATTTCAATTTGGAATTAACACAGATGATGATCATTTATTTTGCATGAAACATATCCCTATGTTCCTCAAAGCACATGCATTTAACGTGTTCTTATGTACATCGATCTTTTGTATTATTCATTATGACATATCGCAGAATCGAAATATACTAGATCAATATGGAATCGAACCCGTTTGCATTCCCACTAAACTTATCTCAAATTCAAAAAAATTATGCGTGGTATGTTATGATGAAAAACATTTCAATGAGTTTTGTTTCAGCACTATCAAAAGCGATTGTCAGCATTTAAATCGAACGATTTGTAATTCTTGTCTCTTTCATCATGTTGAACAAGCATGTCAAATTACATTCACTGATGATGTCTATTGTCCGGAATTGGGCTGTGATGTCAAATTTGATTACAATACAGTCAGGGCGATTCTTTATTTCAATCGCGATAAGAAACTTGTTGAAAGATATGATCGATTTGTGTTGCATCGGCAATTAGAACAAATGGATGAATTTATTTGGTGTTCAAATAAATTATGTAATATTGGACAATTAAATGAAGGTGGAATTTTGAATAATATAGTTACTTGTTTTCAATGTCAGCAGAAGACATGCTTTCGGCATAGAGTCGAATGGCATCAAGGATTAACTTGTGAAGAATATGACCAATTTATGGATTTCGATTATGAATGTAGTCGACGATGGATTGTCGAGCATTCTAAAAAATGTCCTAATTGTCCATATCAAATAGAGAAAAATGATGGATGTGATCATATGACTTGTATTAAATGCCGTCATGAATTTTGTTGGGCTTGCTTAGCTGATTTTCAACCGATACGACGACATGGAAATCATCGGCATGACCGAACTTGTAGACATTATGTTCCTAACGAAGACTAGTGAACTGATAATTGAATTTTCTTTCTTTCAGCATGAAGAAAAATTAATCATTCTGCACATAATATTTACTGGCTTTTCGAATTTATTGTAAACATAGCAAAAAAGGTTGAATAATATTCTTGAGGTGTACTTCGAATTAGCTCATCAAAATCAAACTGTTTCATGCGATTCATTTCCCTTTAGTGCAACATTGTTGCTATTGATATTTTGGCCGCTTCTTCTCGATACCACTTCGAACTCTTCTGAAAAGCAAAGATCAACATGAGTTTTAGTTAATAAGAAACGGTTAATATTCCAAAAAATAAACATTGATTAAATATGAAACAAAATTCTTATAAAAGTGTTAAATATCAAGTGATTGGATTTTAGCATAAAAAGAACGTATCAATGATGCGTATAGCGCAGACATTGATGATGCCGAAGCAAACAGAATTGATTTTTCTTAGAGAATTGTGTAAAATAAAAATGAATTTTCTGACCGAAGCACAATCAAAATTAGTGACGTCATACTCGTTGTTTCTACAACTTCGTACTTCATTATAGTTCAAACTGTATTTTCCTTGAAATTTGCAGAAAGTATTCGACGGGCTATAAATCGAAATACAAGTAGTACGAATGATTGCATGTTGTTCTATAAAGCAAATTGATATTGAGACTCCGTTCTCATCAACTACTGAATGTGTATTTTCAGTTCATATTCTGATTCACACATGGTGCGATCTGCGTTTGTCGAAATAGTACTTTGCGAATATGCGAAAGTGATATTTCGGTGTGGTCGTAAATATTGAAATGTAAAAGAATATGACGCATGCCAAATCCCTAGTAATAATACAATACTTACAAGTATGACAACACGACGTACACGTTTACGTTCTCGGTTTGCACGAAGACTCAGATTGGCTGATGTCGAATTAATATTTGAACGATGAATATAACACATTGGTTTGATATAAATAAGCGCAATAACTGATATCGGTATTCCATGAATACACAAATAAGTGTATATATTCCCAATTGACAAAGAAAGAGCCTGTTGACATATTTGATTGCTAACATTGTAGGTAATAATACCATAAAAATACAATGCTAGGCTGTATGTAAAGGAGAATACCCACGTGCAAGCATCTATAGCGAGTTGGATAAACTACAATAGTATATCGATAGGTACCTTGTAATATGTACGAATAATTTTGTAATCCCGATGAAACGAATCCATGTAGTCCCGGAATGCACATAATACATTTTCATGTACGATTCGATTCGATTTATTTCATTCCGAGAACGGTAGAACTGGAAATGAGTTCGGCTACACATGAATTCGTAATGAGCATCATTGAAACTGTTCGAAGTGTTGGTTGCGTAACAGCAATAAAAAGAAATAAAATTGAAAGTTAACTGACCATACTGCAACATACAATCAGCAAGATATCTGCGGGAATAAACCAATATTCAACAATCGTCGTTGTCAAGTTAGTATCGTTGCACATAGTTTATTCAAACCAATCGCATAGATAGTTTTCTGGAAAGAATAATTTCTTAAACAGAATCATGTTCGAAGAATTATATATTAGAAAAAAATTCTCAGGCTATTTAACTATTCGTCTATTAGAGAGAACAAGATATTAGTCAGTGTTCACAATGAACATGTCTTGAATTTGGAAGCTTTCAATGTATACTGTAGTTACTTGCTAAGTTAATATTGTCATCAATGAAGTTCATAGCAGTTTTTTATTTTATCGATTACAAAGTATATTTATGTTCTTAAGAAATGTTAACTTGACTGTTGAAGGAACAGCAGATGGAAACGTATCTAAAGAGGCAACAGAAGTTATGCACGTTTAAGCGAATTAATTCGTTAAAGAAATGTTATATATTTGGGCTTGTATTGCAAACACAGAAACTATCATTTCTCGATAATCTATAAAAAAAAAGAAATGAGTAATTAACAATATAAGGAGTCGATTTCTTTGAAGAAGATAAATTGCTAGAAACTAATTTTTGTCAAACCTAGCCATCTAAAAAGAAATTGAATATATCATTAACATAATACTCTGACTATAGATTACTTGGAACGTATTTTAATCTGATAGAATTTGCTTTTATTTATCTACACTTACCTTTATATTCGTAAAATTCATCTCTATAACCGATATATTTAAAATATGTTTTTTGAAAACTTTCCTAACAGACAAGATTTTCTGGAAATGATACTCCTTTGAGAGTTTTTAAG
This sequence comes from Rotaria socialis, assembly GCA_905331475.1. Classification (NCBI taxonomy): domain Eukaryota; kingdom Metazoa; phylum Rotifera; class Eurotatoria; order Philodinida; family Philodinidae; genus Rotaria; species Rotaria socialis. The sequence goes on along the minus strand of CAJNYU010003138.1, from coordinate 25,848 downwards.
CGGTTTCACGACCTATTTTATGGTGAAAAAAGGTTCTTGCGAATGTTCTATCAATGAATATAAAAACACGCAAAAAGAAATCACGCTTCGTTTTTTTTCCATAGCAGATCGATCAAAAATAGCGTTTGGAACTAGAAGGATCCGAATACAACAAAGAAAATGCGTTCGAGCGATATTTTAAATTGAAAGATAGTGTTGTTGTTGTTCAAGATCTTTCCATGGATATAATTATCTCGTCAAGTAAAACAAAAGCGCAGTCGCTCATATCAATATGCGCTTTCAAATAAAAAACGTTGTCGCTATTTTTGTCTGCTTGGTGAACACAAAAGATAATTCGCGTGATATATTTTCATTATAAATTATAAATGATGATTGAGATTGTTTTATTTTATTACTATCACGGGAAGAAAAAAATAAGATACTCTGTTAACATATTTGAAGGAAGTTAAATCTCCGGATCAATACAAAGCACGCTTGACAACGATACACATTTAGAAATCATAGTTTCTTGTCGCACTTCTTCTGAGTTTTCTTCAATGTTAGAATCTAAATTTTTATTCTCAGAAACGTTAGTTACATGAGAAAAATGATTAGTTAAAAAAATACAACAGTGTTCGTTTCATTTTAATTTGCTTCTCTATTTAGTATAAAAATAAACAAAGAACTAAGCTAAATTCGACAAAACTAGCAGATAAATTAGGGTACTGTTCAGTCATGCCGACAGCTGAATTATTAATCGATGTAGCGCATCGTGGAAGTACGTTGGCTGGGAATTGCCCCAAATAATTTCCTGGAGGAAAATAGTTGGCTACAACATAAGCGGCCAAATTGTTACTGGTGAATGCAATTCCGATGCCCAACTGCGTGGAACCAGCCCATACAACTTGGGTAAAATGGCCAGTTGCAGCAGAAAAACCTGGCGACTTATAATTGTATAAGGAGATTTCATTGTACCATGCAGCTGTAGGTTTTGAGCCTGACATAAATATGAAAATATTCTTTTATCAGCCAAAAAATTTAATATTTTTTACCGTTTAAAGAATAAATGCCCGCCGACGTAAATAAATAATACAAATTCTCTCCCAGTCCTGCTACTCCACTGTGATGGAAGATATCATTTTTGGCCAGATATTGAGCATAGTTTTGGGCGATTGTGTTCAATGATGAGTTCAGCGTCAATAAACCGGTGCAATGCAGTTGTTGGCGGTAAAAGTTGTGTTGTTCTAGCGCCTGTTGCTGAAAATCAGCAATAACAATGGAACTTGACACTGAATAAATCATGGTAGATACGAGAATTAAGAATGCTAATCGGATTCTCATGATTGATACTCCACAACTGTTACAGTTGACATGAGAATTTAGTTGAGATTGGAATAATAGATTTAATTAAAGATAGAGAAAATAGACACAAAAGAGAGCGAAAAAAAGAAAAGAAAAGAAGAAAACAATTTCGAACATCAAAATGCAAGTAAAATTATATAAACGATATGGAAATTTTTTTCTACGAGTTAGATTTAGCAAACTATTTTCTAATTGATCATAATTTAGATTTCTTTTTTAAATTGGTGACCAAAACAAAAAAAAAATTTATTTCTTATTTTTCATTTATCTCAACGCGCTCTCATCTCGCTTGTATGAGTCATACAGTAATTAATGTATCTCGTTGAACTAACACTTTAATATTAAAATAAAATAAAATACTTCATTGATTATGACAATAATGTTACATCATCTAAGAAATACTTACCTATCCGACTTTTACACTTTAAAAATTTAGTAGAATCTATTAGTATCTAATTTTTTTGTCATCATTTGTTTATTAATTTGAGTTTTAATAATCGATCTTCTTCACTATGAAACAGACAATGATTGGACATAAATTATGAAGTTTTTTTTATATTGACTTATTTTTTTTTTAACGAAGAACGATTGTAGCTAATAACACATCAAATGAACTACTCATATAAGAAACTTCTTTATTAATTTCATGAAAAATTTTAAAAAAATTTCCTTTCCTTCCATATCCTTCGATATAAAAACTCGTTCCATTCCCATCCCACCTGCTCGAGACCCGTACTTCGAAATAACGATAGCGAAACTCTCTTTCTGCCTTTTCTTCTAATGTAGAACGAAAGAAAAAAATCAATGTCCCTTTGTTCCGAGCATTGAAATAAACATCTTTTCAGAATCTTTCTCATTTCTCTCTCTTCGATCATGAAAGATAGACACAATTAATCTTGGAAACAAAAACGTGTTTTTGAATCTACATACTCAATCAAACTATCTCATATCATTCACTAATAAAATTCAATTTCTATGAATCACTCTCTCATAACACTTATAGAATACTCAGCAATTCCAATCTCAACTAGATTCTAAACTCGACTGCCACATATATAAACGTAGGTATGGTTGTAAACTAGTTCAGTTGCGATAGGGTTTAGGCTTAGCCCCTTTCCCCTCTTGATAGATTTAAATTCTTGTGACCTCGATTTTCGAAGATTATTTTCAAATTTTACGATTCAAGATGTGCATTGTACAAGCTCTGAAGTTTTCACTACGCTCGTATAGATTGGATCTAATTGCGATCTCTGTCTAATCTATACAAGAATATAGCAGATCGTTTTAATACATGCATTCTAGTTTTGAATAAACGAAGCAAAGTATCAAATAAATTCAAGTACATAAGATTTTCCGAGGAAAACAAACTGCAGATCACTCAATATGTATCTTCCTCAATCGTTCAAAGGATGAGATTGGTTGAAACTTATCAAATGAATTTGACTGAAGTGTTTTACGACTTAGAAAACAATCATAAAATTAATTAAAATGGGCGAAAAAAACAATATATTTTCTCACTAGTTCGCAATTTCAACTGTTGTCTTGATAATACTTTGTGAAATATCGAAATGTCGACATAAATTTATTGAATCAAATAAAAAAGAAAGATGTGCGTCAATATTTATATAACATCACACTGTTCGAAATATTTGAAGAAAAGTAATTGAAAGTTTGAATAGCTACGAGAACAGCCTAGCCGACTGCACCATCGAATCATCCGTGATAAGAATGACATGGAAGTGTTCCCTTTCTACACTTGAGTTTTTCTGTGTAGCCGTGCGTTGTGTGTTTTTACCGTTTCTGAAAATAAAAATCTCCTGTTCAAGAGATTCTTAAAAACTGTATCGATTAATATCCTTCGTATCTGATTTTTCATTGTATTGTCATGTTCAAAATGATGGATTTTCCATATGCTCTGTTATGCAATTTTTTTTCTCTAAACTGTAAAAACACTCGGGAACGCGTCTAATCTGAGTGGGAAGGTGTGCCGATATTTATATCACCTCGCACTATAAGCTGGTGTTCAATGTAAAATAGATATATATTGGACGTCTAAAGTAGCTGAATAAGCATCATTGTCAAGAGTAGCGGTGAGCTACTCATTTCAATTTGCTGTAACAAGACGCTATTAAATTCATCTTCTATTTCTATTATGGAATCGTCTTTTGTGTCAATCGACCTGTCTGTTTTGCAGTGTAAAATCCGCTGAATAAAAGAGAAATTTTCGTTCAGAAACAGAGAAGTGAGATATCCGATGAATGCGACAAAGAAAGATCGACAAAATGAAAGTATTTATGTTAGATAACGCTGGTAACATTATTCAATAGTGAGAATATGACGCAACCAACTATCGAGTGTTTTCATTCTTCATATAGTATAGATATAAGCTGTTTTAATTTAGAGAACTAATGAATTTGTATGACTGGATTCTACACTCGTTCTGTTACTTTTCATCTATATATTGATAGAGATGGAGAGCGACGTTCTTCTCAAGGGATATCAAATGTGTGTTTATGTGCTGCTATACTTAATGAAATACTACAAGTGACATGAGTACCTTCAGATAGTTATAAATCTATTTTAATAGTAGCTAAAATTTGTAAGAGAGAATATAATAAAGCAAGAGCATCGAAATGATAAAAATTTCTATTAGACGATACGTTATTTATTGATGAAAACATCATATAATCACTGAATTGTTTTTCATTCTTCATATGGTATTAGATGTAAGCTGTTTTACTTCAGAGCACTAATTTATTTTATTGCATAGAACGACCAGGTACTACGCTCGTTCTATTATTTTTCATCTATCTCAGTATAGGTGGAATGCAACGTCATCCTCATGGGGTATCAAACATGAGCTCATATGCAGCCATACTTAATGAAATAACACTAGTGAAATGAACGACATTGGATTACTGTAAATTTATTTTCGCTGCTCGGAAAATAAATTTACAATTGTTTAAATAGATATGTATACGAACAGGTATAACTATTGATAATCATTATGAATTACAAGTCGATCGTTTTTCGCGAGTTTACACAAGAATCATTTCGTCGTATTCAACGCTATCGGCAAGAAGACGCTGAACGTATTGCTGCTAAACGGTCAGAGCACCAAACAACACGTGAGGACAATAATAATAAAAATCATTGTACGAATAAGCCATCTAACGATAAACACATTGATCATAAACGAATGCCCAATAAAGAATTGGCCGTTGGACAAACATTACCACGACTTTTACAAAATAAATTTCCAGCTGAACTTATCGGAAAACCAATTGAAGAAATCGATTCGTATTATCGAGCTGAATACGTATGTATAATCTTCGGAAAGAGTTTCTTTTATTTATTTTTTCTCTTTTAACGATAGATATTTGTGGTTATCAATCGAAACAATACAATATTTCGATTTAGTGCAACATCAGCTTGTTTTGTGTTTTCTCCGTTTAATTGTTTTCGACGTTTAGCTATCCGAATATTAACACACTCACTGTTCAGTGCATTGGTTATGATTACTATTCTATCTAATTGCGTATTTATGACGCTTAGAAATGCGCCGGAAGCGACTGAGTAGCTGATATTCGTTTAGTTTCTACTTAATAGTATTTTTCTTTCCTCTATTTAAATTCAATAGATATGTTTTTACAATAATTTACTCACTTGAAGCATTAACAAAGTGTATTGCACGAGGATTTATTCTACAAGAATACACATTTTTACGCGACCCATGGAATTGGTTAGATTTCATTGTAATTACACTTGCGTATGTATTGAAAGGATGAGAATATTTTGCTTAAAAAAATTTTCGTTCGATAATGTTTTTAGATATATAACATTTTTTGTTAATTTGGGAAAAGTTGCCGTACTACGAACATTTCGTGTACTGCGAGCACTAAAAACTGTTGCTGTTATACCTGGTATATTGTTCAATATATTTATAGAATGTTACTTAGTTGTTTTATTGTTCTAGGTTTGAAAACAATTGTAAATGCTTTAGTACAATCTTTTTTTTCTCTACGAGATGTGTCGGTTTTATCCAGTTTTATTCTTTCAATATTTGCTTTGGTTGGAAATTTTAGAAACAAAAATCATATATTAGATAATCTGTTCGTTTAATTATAGATAGGATTACAACTTTATATGGGTGCTCTGCGACAAAAATGTGTACCGACTTATGAATCTTTTCTAAATAGTTCCAACTTTTCTAGCGTTGGATTTAATAGATCATATGAATTCTACGTGAAAGAAATGTATATTGAAAGTATGTTAATATATTATTTAGTGCGAAAATGTCTGAGACTAGACGATGTTAAGTGCTGATTATTGTTGTTGATTAGAGTATTTTGCGATTGAGATGCATACTTGCAGACGAAATTTCTCATGGTCAATTCGACTTCGCAAGAAATACGGATAGTGCTATTCGTGTGACGAATCACATCTCTTTTTCTTTCTATTTATTCAATAAATCGAAACGGTTGTTATGAGGAGTATTCACTGCCGAACAGCGCTATTCTCCTAGTAATTGGATTTTTATATTAGCATTGTGGTCTGGAAATGCAAAAAAGTCTCTCGAGTAGTTATGCACTGTGCGTGCCTCTGCATACACAGTGATCGGATTATTTCTAGAATGTTCCTGGGCACCTTATTAGAATAGTCGCTCAATCGATTCTTCGTTCAACTTTGCCTCATTCATGTGAATCCAATGAATTGACAATCATCGACGTTTGTCCAAATAGTTAAGTCTTACATTGTGCATCTATTCATTTCGTTCGATCTAAATGAAAGAGGTAGAGCTTGAATGGCTGCCGAGAGATATAGCAACATAATAAGAGGTCCATGCTCTAATCATCAATAGTAACATTCATTTTTTTCCTCTTGATAGCTTATTGGTATCAAAAAAATGAAGTTTATGTTCTTTGTGGTAATGCAACCGGAAGTGTAAAATGTCCTTATGGTTATGTTTGTTGGAAAGATCGAGGGATGAAGTAGGTTTTTGCTTTTAATCATTAACTTAATGAAACTTGTTGCTTTCTAGTCCTAATTTTGGATATACAAGGTAGATTTAATTTACTTTTATTTTCATTTAAATTTGTGTTGGTACAGTTTTGATAATTATGGCTGGGCAATGCTCTCCTGCTTTCGACTAATGACACAAGATTATTGGGAAAATCTTTATCTATTAGTAAAAATGAAAAATACAATAATTTTCTAAATTATTATTATATTTTAATTTAGGTGTTGTCAGCATCTGGTCGTTATCATTTTTTATATTTTCTTGCTATTATATTTTTTGGTTCATTTTATTTGATTAATTTAATCTTAGCTATCGTTTCGATGTCTTATCTTGGACAGCAGACATTAGTTGAAGCGGAAAATGAAGAACGTGAAAGACGTAAAATTCAAGATGATATCGATTTAGAAAACGAAGAAGTACAAAAAGCATTAGAAGCTCATGTGCTTTTACATGCTGAAACTGCGCTGGGTGGTGAAGATGCAAATTGTAGAATTTCATATTCTGGTATTTCTATCGAATGTGAACAAAATGAAACTGTAAATAATTTAGTGTTAAATTTTTTGCTTTTCTAAAATTCAAACTTTTAGAAACATGAATCAAATAGCATAGGATCATTGCAAGCATCGCCGTCACTGTTTCAATTCGATAGGTCAAGTTTAACCGTGCCCTATGTCACAGCAAACGGCGCAACGAGAATACCATTTTTTGATGAAACACAGCAAAATTCACCAAATGAAGACAGAAAAAGTCAACAAACAAACAGCATTTCTTGTTTCCCGGAAATAAATCAAAATGATGGCGATTTGAGTATTACAGTAAAAATAAAATATATTTTTTTCTTTCTTCTTTTATTAAACATTTATATTAAAGCTCTACCAAGACAAACCTCCTATGGTATGTGCACCAATGAATAAATTATTAGCTGTTCCAGAATTCGATAGAATAAGTGTTCGATCAAAAAGTGAGTTATTCTATGATATATTTCATAAAACATTCATGGGCTCATCTCTCTACGTGCTTGTCAATATGTGCATTCGTTCAAAATTTGAAAAAGTTATTGTGTCAGTTGGCGAGTGGTACAGGACGTCTGATTATAAATTGGGAACTGATTCGTGATTGTAGCGGGATAATTTACCACCGAGAAACTATTGTCCCGAGTGTAATAGTCATAGCACCTAGATTTTTCCTTCACTATATAGTCGCCGTAGCTTTTCACCGATTTGCCTTGAATGTAAAACAATAGTGTTAGTGTAGTACAAAAATTCGTGAAAGAATTTGATTACAGTTTTTTAAATGATCAGAAATATTTAAAAATCGACAGCCTTGGAAAACTCTTCCTTAACTTTCTTGTGCTCAGGATGGACGTCATCGAGTGTGAGTTGTTAAGATGAGAGAGATATTTTGAGAAAAAAAGCATTATCTTCTAAAATATTTCTGATGTTTGAAAAATATCGAATCCGAGTCTTTCTTGAAACGTTACACAATATGCATTATTCTCTCTAACAAAAAAGAACTCAACTCTCGTGATGGATCAGAAAAAATCAGCCATCAACATATTTGATATGAATATTATCGTTTTAGATGTGAACGCAACTAAAACGGATGACGGAGCAGTAGTTAAATTTCTACGAACTTTTTGTTGGAAATGCAATTGTATATCAACAATATTTCAAAAATTTCAAGTACGTATTTTTTATAATAATATTTTCACTCATAAACATAAAACATAGTTTAATCGCTTGCGAGCTGGGATTATGCGCATCATGTAAACGCTAATTAACGATGAATATCTTGTGGAGAATCCAATGCCTAAATTTACTATTGCGATCAGCGGGTATTTTACAACTGTATACGATGCCTTTGCCTAAGAAATATGCTCGTTGCTATCATGACACACTAGGGCCATGATGGAAGTGTTTCTAAAAGCATACCGTAGAGTAAACGCTTGAGGGTTTTTCAAAGCGTCATAAACTCTTCAAGGATTTATTATTCTGCTCTAATTTTTTTGAAATGTACATTGATGGATCCAATGTTCTAAGTCCATGGTAGTGAGCAAATCAAAGTATCTAGAAATGGCCCCATAAACCACTCTCCCTAAGATCTGTCTCTATGGAAAGTTAGTTTTCGAGTGGGATTACACCAAACCTAGTATTCAGATTATTCTAAAGATATACATTGCTTCTGGCAGTACACATGATGCACATCTAATTTCTATTCATATCAAATGCATAAAATAGTCGGATGTCGTTTTTTAGACTGCTGTGGCTTTTTTTGTATTGGATGCGTTTGTTGATTTATTTATTACAATTTGTATTATATTAAATACAGTATTCATGGCGATTGATCATCATGGTCAAAGTGAAAAGACGACACGAATTTTAACAGCAGGCAATTACGTTTTTACAAGTATATTTGTAGCTGAATCTATACTAAAAATCGTTGCAATGACACCAGCTAAATTTTTAAAAAGTGGATGGAACGTATTTGATTTATTAATTGTTTCAGTCAGTCTTATTGAATTAGGTCTTGCTAATGTAAAAGGTTTAAGTGTTTTACGTTCATTTCGATTAGTATGTAATTGCATTCGAACTATTGGTGGTTTTTGTTGACAAGTTTCTCTCTATTCTATTAAGTTACGCGTATTTAAATTGGCTAAATCCTGGCAAACGCTGAATCGTCTTATGTCAATTATTGGTAAATCAATAGGAGCTTTAGGAAATTTAACAGTGGTTCTAGTTATTATAATATTTATTTTTGCTGTTGTGGGAATGCAGGTAAATCGAAAGAAATTTTGAATGAATTTAATCTTAGCGATGATGCATAGCTATTCGGTCAAAAATATGAGGACAAATTCGGTAAAAACATGCCACGATGGAATTTTTTTGATTTCTTTCATTCATTTATGTAAGTTTATTTGAATGAACATAGAACAGATTTTAATTCTTTTCGTTTTTAAAGGATTGTTTTTCGTGTCTTATGTGGTGAATGGATTGAATCAATGTGGGTGTGTCTTGAATGTGCTGGATGGCCATGTATTCCATTTTTCCTATTAACATTTATCATTGGTAATCTTGTGGTACGTATTTTTTACTTTATGGAGTAGAGCATTACGCTTGAAAAGCCGCTTTAATATTATATTTCAACTTAAAATGGGTTCGGTGGACAGCTAATCTATCAGCTATTAAGATGATAAACTTTAAAAAAATATTTCCTCTCTACTATAATAGAAAGGTAATAAGCAGGAAAGATGCTGCGATTGTGTACTAGCATAAAGTAGGATGTGCCTAGTAGTTTTATCTTTATAGCATCGAATAAAAAATGTTTCACGCCGATAAGAGTCAATCTATGTAAGCTATGACTGATCACTGTATGGAGTACACAGTCGATGTCTTCCAATTAGGCTGATGAGAAAAAATTGTATAATAGAGACAAACATTATATGACTGTTTTTGAACTCTCGATGTATTTAACACAATTTTATGAAGAGTACTGTACAATTTAACTATAACTTGAAAGAGTTTTAAGAGTCGTATGTTTCAAGAACGACTCAATTGATTCCAATAATATTCTTTCTGTATACAAAAAACCAATCAGGTCTATGCAAAACAAGATTTTCCTCTCAATTAGCTCACTCTTTTGTATTCTATGCGCTTTGTTAATGAAGACACATCTTACGTAATTCATATATCCAGACTAAAATATTTCTCCACAATGATGAATTTTAAATTTCAAAATTTTAAATGTCTAAAATCGCTACAGACTATAACTAATGAAGTACTTACAGAAAAATTTCTAATTTTCCATTTGATTAGATATTAAATTTATTTTTGGCACTTTTACTTGCATCATTCAGCTCGAATGTTTTAACTGAAAAAGAAGAGGAAGAAAACAAAATTGCAGAAGCAATTGATCGTATTCAACGATTTTATCATTTTCTAATTAAATTTATTGTTCATTTCTTTGATCGGAAAAAACAACAGACTAATATAGAAGAAAACAATACCAATGAAAATGTAGGTCATAATCAACTTTGATTTTGGTTATTTATATATTATTCAATTCGATTTCATTTCATTTTGTACTTTTAGTCGCTAACTGCTACACAAAAATTAATTAGTACTTTTTCTGTACCGACATTATATGATTTAGAACAATTTAATACTTCAGTAGTTTTATCTCATGATTTATTAACCACTGATGAAGAGATTGCAATGCAAACAATCAATAAGAATTCGATAACATCTCCGTCAACGTGGCAAAGTCTTCACGTGCCGCTAGATTGTTGTCCCACAATGATATCAAAGCATTTTTCTTGTTGTTCTAAGTATGTTCCAAAAGTAATTCAAGAGCGATGGACATATCTTCGTAGTCAAGCTCATTGGCTTGTTGAACATCAAGTTTTTGAATGGTTGATTATTGTTAGTATATTAGCTAGCAGTGCAACTTTAGTAAGTTGATCGTAGAGAAAAATCGAAATTTGAAAAGATTTGATTTTGTTTTGTCTTTATATAAAAGGCTTTAGAAGATGTACATACACGAAAAAAACCAAAATTTACCAAAATTTTAGTCATACTTGATAAATTTTTTACAGTTATTTTTACAGCTGAATTAATATTGAAATGGTTTGCATATGGAATCAAGGATTATTTTTCGAACGGTTGGAATCGATTAGATTTTGTTATTGTTGTTGTTAGTGTTCTTGGAACGAGTCTTGATACGCTTGGTGTAGCTGATATTCCAGCATTTAAATCAATGAGAACATTAAGAGCTTTACGTCCATTAAAAGCCCTGTCGAGATTTGAAGGAATTCGAGTATGCAAATAATTGACTCTAATTATGTATTATTGCCTTTTCAAATAGGTTGTTGTTAATGCATTATTTGGTGCCATACCAGCCATTTTTAATGTTTTACTTGTTTGTCTTGTATTCTGGTTGATATTTTCGATTATGGGTGTACAATTATTTGGTGGAAGATTTTATAAATGTGTTTATGTTGGTACACACGATCGTGTTAATATATCAGAAAATGTAACGAATAAAATTGATTGTCTAAATAGAAATTTTACATGGGAAAATTCACGAGTTAATTTTGACAACGTATTGAGTGGTTACTTGGCTTTATTTCAAGTCGTAAGTTCTTATATGCAATGGTTTTTCTCGCAATAGAAACAAAAGGAAAAGCTATTAAGAGACGAGATAGAAAGTAAATATTATGAGTAATTTTGTGTTTAGATAAACCATTGTTTATGCGTCGTGAAAAGTAATTAGCGAATTATATAAATTGTTTTCTGAAAACAGTAAGAACCGTTGAAACATGCTCTTAAACGAATGTTGAATTAAAAATTTGGAAGGATCCATCACGCCCTGCTTGTTATATTCTATGAACTGCTTCATTATTCTATTCCTGGATGATTAAATAAACGGATGACAAAGAAATGTGACACGTTCTTTTACTCCCGTTTCCGATCTACGGGAAAAAGCACGTTTCCAAAATTCATTTATACCATTTCTAATCTCTGCTGAGTGATATTTTAGTTGATATGATTTATAAGATAATTGTAATCTTTAGTTTCACTTGAGACGACTTATTTCTCGCGGTCTCGGTCTCGGCGAACGAGACTCAAATTGAAGTTGGTCATGCATATCTCTAATCATGTTTTACATCTGAATTCCCCACTGATTGAGCACTAATAACTTTTTTAACGATGCAGTTTGAGACTATTTGGATAGTTATTCTGGTACTAATCAATTTTGTTTTTCTTCCAATAGGCAACTTTCAAAGGTTGGATTGAAATAATGGCTGATGCATCTGATGTCAAAGAAGTATTAGCTATTCCTATTAGATTTTTTCGATATCTATGCTTTGTTCATAATCCAATATTCTAGGTAGACGTTCAACCAGAGTACGAGATTAATGTTTATATTCTTCTTTATTTTGTTTTATTTATTATATTTGGCTCATTTTTTACTCTCAATTTATTTATTGGTGTTGTTATTGATAATTTCAATCAACAAAAACGAATGTTAAGTTTACCAATTGATAATTCAATAAGATTTTTAAAAAAATAAATGACTGGTCGTTTTTTTTTCTAAATTATAGCTAGGAGTTGATGATTCAGTGAACATATTTATGACGGAAGATCAAAAAAAATATTATAACGCAATGAAAAAAATGGGCAATAAAAAACCTACTAAAGCATTGCCAAGACCAAGAGTAAATTTTTCAAACAAATGAATATGAATTAATCTTCTGTTTATTTTAGTTTGCTTTTGCAAGATTTCTTTTTGATGTAACAACAAATCAAAAATTTGATATAGCTATTATGATATGTATTTTTCTTAATATGCTTTGCATGTGTCTTGAACATCATAATCAAAGTGAAAGTTTTGACCATGCTCTTGCATATATCAATAATTTTTTCGTTGCAATGTAAGTAAACAATCAATAACAGATCCGTAATATGTCAGAATACTCGGTGTTTTTCAATTTGAACTATGTCTCTCGTTGAGTTAGACTAGAAACACTTTCACAAAAAAGTTGATCATGCCGCCAATGAGTTTGTGTGGTTTTCTAGATGTAAACAGCTGTACTCCGACGTATACTGTGGTTTAAATAGCTGTGAGTCACGATTACGTTTTCTAGTTTTTTTTTACAAGTCGTAATCTCTTCTCTTGAACGAGGTTTATTTTAATGGGGGTCAGAACAATGGAAAAACAAATGAAAATTAATGAGGTTATTGAGCACGACACAGAAAATGAATCATTCAAGCATTTATTTTATTGGATGTTCACGATTTATCCATAAACATCTTAAAGTTTTATGATACACTTTCTAGCTCCTGGTCTTTTCGGCCGGATTTCCTTGAGAAAGTGTTCCAGGCAAGAATCACTTTAGCAGAGATGATCATTGACTTGCCTTTATCCAACATAATGTGTTATCAATAGACTAGTCGTTTTGAAAATTTCGAATTAAAATGGTCAGACTGAGCTGCACTCGGCAAAGTTCCAGCAAATTTACACCCAGGCAGTTTTCAAACTCTTTGTTTGTGGTAGAACCATAACTCGACTCTTACGAAACAATATTGAAAATGTTCGTATAATATTATAACTTGACTAATGATACTTTCATGGGACGTGTACGACACGCCTAGTGCTACAGATATATATATATGCTCTAAGTAAAATGTTTAGAAAAAAGTTGTCGTATGCGGTTTTAAGAAAGAAAAAGTACTAATTGAACACAACTAAAATCGAAATGTTACCAAAAACTGTGATTTTTAAGATTCATGAAATCGAATTTTGCCTGTGTTATATGTTGAATACTAATTTAGATTTACTATTGAATGTGTTATGAAATTAGTTGCATTGAATTTTAAATATTTTATTATTTTTTGGAATATATTTGACTTCATCATTGTGATAGCATCGATTCTTGGTACGTCGTATTGCAATTCATGTTAATTACAAATCTTTTTTTTGGGGATTTTTCATTCCAGGGCAAACACTAGGAGAAATAATGGCAAATTATTTTGTTAATCCAACGTTATTACGTGTTGTGCGTGTTGCACGTGTTGGAAGGGTATTACGCCTTGTGAAAGGTTCGATTTCATGGGAATGAATGAATTGTAGAATTTTGAAAGTTATCATTTTTTATTTTTCTCTAGGAGCAAAAGGTATTCGAACATTACTATTTGCATTAGTTGTTTCAATGCCTGCTTTGTTAAATATTGGACTTCTTCTTTTTCTTGTCATGTTTATCTATTCAATATTTGGAATGTCGTTTTTTGCTTATGTGAGGAAATCAGCTGGCATTACAGATTTATTTAATTTCGAAACATTTCCTAATTCAATGATTGTACTATTTCAAATGTGTACAACTGCCGGCTGGTCTGGTGTTTACCAAGCGCTAACAAACGATCAGCCACCAGATTGTGATCCAACTCTAAATACACCATCACATAAAGGAGACTGTGGTGATACGGCTATTGCAACACCATTTGTTGTGACTTATGTAATAATTACTTCTCTCGTTGTGGTAAGAGTTAAAGTATTTTTATTTTTCGATTTTCTAATTTCGTATTACTATCTAGGTAAATATGTATATTGCTGTAATATTAGAAAATTTTTCTCAAGCCCAAGAAGATGTGCAACAAGTAAATAGATGCAAGAAGAGATTTTTTTGATTTTTACGTTTTACTTTGATGTTTAGGGTTTAACCGATGATGATTATGATATGTATTATGAAAAATGGCAACGTCTAGATCCGTCAGGCTCACAATTTATACGATACGATCAATTATCGGAGTTTGTTGATGGTCTTGAACCGCCATTACGTATTTCGAAACCAAATCATTTAGCACTTGTTGCCATGGATTTGCCCATATGTGAAAATGATCGTATGCATTGTGTTGATATCCTAGATGGTCTTACAAAATACTTTCTTGGTGCACTTCATGCACAAGTAGCAAATACTGAAGCTGACGCCACAATTGATATAAAAAAAGATCGTCCAAAAGACTATCATCCCATAACAACAACAGTACAACGTCATCGTGAACTTTATTTAAGTCGAATCGGTGTAACAGGCTTTCGAATTAATGTTGAACGACGTCGAAGTGAACGAAAAAATCTAACACCAACTCTTGAAAAGACTACAATTGATAAACCTTTTGAACCAGACAACGTCAAATCATCAACAATACTATCGAACGACGTGAAAAATCATGAAAAGAATTTAGCAACGACACCCATAATTAAACCAGCAATAAATACAAACCGTTTGTTGATACATCAATAATTTGTTATTTTGCAGCGAGATCATCATACTATTGGAACTAAAGCAAACATGGAAGACAATGTTTATTTATTAGACTAGGCTTGTTTGCGATAATATGATAGCTCTATGCAGAATTACATTTCTATTTATGTATAATTACGCTGAAGTTAAATTCAGCGACTGAAAAGAGATATTTATTTGGATTTTAATAAAAAAAAGATTGTATTCTTTCATATCTATTGAAAACAAGAGGCTTTGAAGCAACTCATTTGCCGAACTACTTCTATTAGATCTATCACTCCATTCAAGGTGTGGGACAGTCCTAGACAAACATTTTATAAGCAAGATCTTGGCCAAGATACACGGTACATATATGTATGTTAGCAGATCTTGAACATTTAGGTACAAGATAACACAGTTATCTTGTACCTAAGATCTGATTAGAGATCTTATGTAAGAATCCATAAGATCTTGGATGCACACTAAAATGAAATCTGTTGCATGTATCGTGATTTCCGACACATTGCATGGCGCATGCTGAAAGTATGACTTGGATCTATCATACAGCGCAGTGTTTACTTTTTCTGTGAAAGCATGCTTTGATATTTTTTCAATTAATTTTACTTATTCCTCTCCCGAATAACTCAAACAACTCGACCGTTGGGATCTGACTAGCTTTAAGTTGGTCCGATATTTGTCAGACCAATTTAGGGTAGTACTCTCTCGACCATCCATCGAGATCAGCATTCTCTCGAATACTCAATAACCGAGAAACAGTTTAGAAAAAAAAATTTTGAACAATTATGTTTCGCATGCTCAATCATGCTGCTGATATTCAGTTCTGTATGCATAAAAAAACTGTGAATGACTCGATAGTCTCTGTAAGTACACTAATGATGTCGGTTTCTGTTTTACTCAAGATCTCGTGAGAAGATAATAGTAAACGACATATTTTCCATGATCTTTCCAAGATCTTAGGTGCAGAGTTATCTGATACAGCCAAGATATGTACATACAAATTATCTTTTTAAGATCTTGATAAGATCTTACTTACCTATCCCAAGATTTCCAGATCTTGCTTACAAGATGTTTCACTAGGGTGATTATCGCTGAAGCAAAAAGGCACACCCACCCTTATCAACACTCTCTATAAACTTAACCTTGTCATAAATCCACCCTAGATCAATTCTTGAGAAAAGCAGTTCCTGAACAGAAGGTCCATTCCAATGTCTTGATCCGTTTCAGCCTTTGCTAGCTATAGATTTATCTTTCACTTAGCCTCTATTATGTTATTATCATTTCACATGTTTAAATGATACTTTCTAGTTCAATATGTCATCGTATGGATTTAGCATTTCTGTTAAATCATATTAATTACATGCGAACATCATCGTTCATCAACATTTGATATACTTATGAACTCAGCGCAATAAGAATAGAAAAGCAAATCAAAGTGCATGAAAGCGTTGTACATGCAAATATCACAGAGACATCGATTTCGACTGAAACACATTCAGGGCTGAAAATATGAGCATCTAGAAAGAATCGATCCCATTTGAAATTTATACGAATCATGAAGAGGACTCCATTTGACTTGGGTGTTAAACGCAGATGATCAACTGAAAAAGACATTGGAACATCAGCAGTTAAAGAGTGAATTTCGAAGAATTCTTTATTAAGAAATAACAAAAAGTTACAAAACCAAAGAAATCTGAAGCTTGAATACAATGTTTCGTGATAAAGGTGTCAAGCGATTTGATCTGAGAAGAAGCTTAGGGATTAGCCAGCGCAGAAACTTCTGCCGCCGTGATTTCTCGATTATGAACATAAACTTCATCAATAATTCCTTGAAAGCCAGCATTTGTAATATAAGCACTGCTGCAACCAAAATTGTAGCCGATTTGTATCCAAGTAATCGCTCCAGAAGTACCACCATAAGAATAATAACCAGTTGTGCCGTAGTAAACTCCGTTGATGTACAATCGATATCCATTAGTTAGAGAGAATGTCCATGATATATGTGTCCAGGTGTTCAATGTTATAGGCGTTCCATAAATAGTTGGCCAAGCATAACCTTGAGCAACCCACTGACCCGAATTACCAGTATATGCGAAAATACCAAGCATATTAAAACATGAGCTAGCATTATAAGCTGTTGACATTTGAACAATTGCACAACTGGTATACGACGATACACTTATCCACATTGAGACTGAAAATGGTTTGTTATAATTAACACCGAATCCAGCTTGATAAAATCCATATGCTTGAAAATACGATGATGAGCCAGTGAATCGCAATGCTTCATTAACACGTCCAGTAACTGATGCTGTATTTACTGTTGTACCATTTAATCCATTTGGACCATTATCATTTGTTGGAGTAGGTAAATCAAATGAATAATAGGCTATCAATGATGCCGCATATAAAATATCTGTTGCAGATTTTGTTTGTGTCGAAATTTTAACATTATCTATGTAACCATTGAAAAACGTTGTGGATGACGAGAAGGTCGCAGAACCGACCGTAAATGTTCCATTTGCTCCTTGATAAGCAGATACACTTGACCTGATATTATCTTGAATTCCATTTAAATATAAGACTTGTTGTTTTGCGACAGAATCATAAACAAAAGCTATGTGATACCAGGTATTAACGGCAAGTGTAGTTAAACCACTGATATCATTCAATGTAAATCCAACATACAATTTACTGGATTGAATCAAAAAATAAAAACATTCATTTAAACATGTTGAACATTGGCATTGCCCCATAATACCATTCTGTCCTGTCACAACTGTTGAATAAATCCAGGCTTCAATAGTAAAACTTGTAGAGGCAAGATTCAAGAATGTAGAAACTTCAAATGATTGATTTAGTGATGAATTTAAACCTAATGGGTAACCTTGACCCAAATATGGGATTGTACTAGAGCTCACAGTGCATGTTGCACCATTTATCAAGTCACCATTGTAAACATCGTATAAATCCGTTGTTACATTATCAAAGCTCCATAATACATAAGTAATAGTTGCACTTGTCGTAGTTAATGTAGCACCTAAGTTGATCAGACAAAAGATATTTATAAAAAATCAAATATGAGACATTGTTGTTTTTGATCAATCTATGATTTTTCTCTTAAGAACATGTTATTATCTGGTTGGACCTTGTCAGTAATTGTTCCATTTGCTTAAAACTTTGATCCTTTTGATATAATTGATATTTCGAAAAAATGAAACAATATCAAATGGTTTTCAGGGGCCACTCAAATACAAGAGTGTATCACCGAAATTTGATGCTTCATTATTATTGTCTCTGAAAAAATTGGTTCTCTACCGATCCCTTTTATAATCCAAAGTTGCTATGAAACTTTATAATCTCAAGGATTCGTCAAATATCGAATGAAACAACGTCAGAATTTTCTATGGGATGAAAAAAGGAGTTATTACTTGATTTTCGAGTGAGCAAGACAACCACAACAACAACGACAATCAGCACAACACAAACAGCAGCTATTATCGAACCAACGAGGATTTTCATTCGTGTTGACTCTCTACAATTGATAATTTAAAAAAAAAGAAATTAATTTTCATCAGAGAGTCACTGATTTACTTCGTTGTTGTTCCGAGAAGATTTTCTTTATTCGAGGTTGTGTGTGATTTTGAAGGAGTTGGTGATTGAGATGGACTCTAAATTGTCAGTCTGTATCCTGGAAAATGATTTTTTTTCTCTTTTCCTACTTACATCGTATGCGTCATACGCATGATAATTCGATTTGGGAAAGCGAATCGTTCGATGAACTGGTTGTGGAACGAAAGGTGCGCCTGTAACCGTAGGCATTGTTATATTTGATTTCTCTTTTGAAGGCTGATCACGACGATGATGAAGGATTAATTATGAATACACTGCAAAGAAAAATATTATACTTAAATTTCGATTCCTTTTATAGTCACATATTTTTAGAAGCAAAACCAAAATTCAAACGCTATTGCTGAAAACGACATACTTTGAGAACATATCTCAATCGCAATTTTTCACTGCAAATAATTATCTGAAACATTCGAAAAATAAAATAAATTCGCCTATTGGAATGGTTTCGAATGATTTTTTGAAACATTTTCGTTACAATGAAGTGACACATTAAAAGGAGAAATATATTTGTTATCTGTATCGTTTGTCGTATGATAATTCTATTTTCATTTTATTTCATATTTTTGATGATATTTTTCACTGATTCTAACATCAATGATCCTTCGAGCATTTGGCTGGAGTGGACGGCATAAACTATGCATTTTAAGGGTATATCTGTAAATTTGTCTCACCTTTGAATACAACAACATTAAACGTTTAAAAAAAGCCTCCCACACTCTAATATTATAAAAGCTGCTGAGTCTTCTATTGCTAGGAAACATCTGACAAAGAGCCATATTTTCGCTCTTGGAGCCATTAAATATTATATTTATATCTCCCTGGAGAAATACCTGTCAGCGCAGTCCCTGTAGGGCAAAAGCCTGGAACTGACATATATTTCCTAGCTTAACTGAGCTAATGCATAATAGGTCAAGTAAACAATCGACTTTGCTTTTTTTGGTGTAGTCTGTAATGAAGAGGATGAGCCACAACAATCTTGCTTTTAAACTTACACTCACCATCTATTTTCGAAAATGTATACGAATGCCCCAAAAGTATGGATATATCATTATGAATTATTACAATATATAAGCTCAGCTTCCGAAACTTGACATCGAAATCAATAAGTATAGCGCCTTTGATTTTATCACCCGAATAAGAAACGCTGATGGTTTCCAGAATCAAAAGGTTAATTCCTCATTCACATTTACAGAAACTCCGATTTTCTTGTCTACGGTTGATTCAAATAGTGATGTATATACTGATGCAGTAGCTTATGCGTAACTCATCTATGCACAGATTATTAAAGTTCAATATCTTATCAGCAGCATTATCAGAACTGTTCAAATCCACAAATACCCTTATTAGTTCCACTTTCGTTCATGAATCAAAAGACTTTGAACTGCAGCAAAGCCGTTCCAAATCATGCTACTGACAGCCAGACAGATACAGGTTAATTTCTATATTAAGACCCTATCCTTTCAGTCTAGGGAATGTCAATTTGGCCTACATACAAAATGAAGACTTTCTGGAAGAGTTTAAGCACGGATTTGAAGAAGAAGGAAGAGGAAACAGAGCACCACCATCTTTAGATTTTTGGTGACGCTACTACTGCAACGGTCGAGTATGATTGGCATAGCAAGTGATCAAACCAGCTCACCGTTCTTGCATGTCGCAGTAACCAAGATTATGAGCTTCATCAACAACGATGACTGTAAAAATCTTTCGAGAACAAGATAGAACGAAACAAGTTGTATGTAAATAAGTAGGTCAACTATTTTCAGCGTGAAATGAAATAAAATGTAAAATCATATTTCTTCATTTTTTTCTCGAGCTTCTCGATACTTTTGATATGATCTAACTACAACAGACGATATTTGATCCAAGTTCGTATTCGGATACGAACCCATATGGCGATATTGAAGTCAGCCAAGTACATCGTCGGTAAAAAGAAAAATTCATCAAGAACCTGTGAATTAAATGTCTACAGTCATTTTTTCGTGAAAACTGTTGACTGATTCAATATAGTACCTGCAATCGGATCGGTTTAACGTTTCCAACGGATAACTGATGAACTCGCAATATTTTGGCACTTTTTAGATGTCTTGGCAATCAATATATCGGAACCAAACAAGAAGAAAATCTGTTCAATAGTTCGTTAGAGAAATTTCATATTCAATTTCTATTTGAGTTTAATTGTGCAAGAATTCTTATTGACGACATTCAGTCACTCAATTTGTTCCTACCTGATTTCGTCCAAGAATATGATGAAGTGAAACAAAAACAATCAGAACTCGCTCGCCCACGTATTGTTTGTTGTCTTTCATGTTCGCTTTCGCGTGCATTACAACATTTACTAATGCAATGAAACATTTAGAATTGCTAACAACACCCCTTTTTGAAGTACAAATTGTATGTAGCTAAAAGCAAATTTCTTTCTGCATTTCTACATCAATAAGAATGCAGTTGCTATTATATTGTTGAAACAGTGAGAATGAGTAAACAAATGAAATATATACACACCCATTTCTCTACTGTGAAGAAATTGCAGAATAATTAACTATTGCTCTCATTTTTTTTCAAAACGTCTTGAAGGATTGATTGACCGAAGGGTTTACGATCGTAAGGGTATATGACTATGTAAGCATGTATCGTACCCAAATGTTCGGGTTCGGTCATTCTTTACTAGATATCAAACAACGCAGAAGAATCGGAAAATGGAGGATTTGCGGCTTGAATATAATATATTTTCCATAGTCAACATAAATTTCCTTTTATGAAACACAATCTACAAGGAGTATTGAAGTATATAAGTCAGAGATTTGCACCCACTCTCACAGACTATGATAGAGGTTTTAATTAGTTAAATTATTAATTCACTGATGACCATCTAATCCATAATTAATTACTTCATTTTTTGTCACAAACCGTGGCAGACAATTTCAAGCGGCTATCGAAGAGCATGTAAATGCAACATCTGACTGAAATATATATTTAAGCTATCTCTTTTTTGAAGTTCTAGACTACAAAGTAAGTCATGCAACAGGAATATACCTCAATATTCATGAAAAAAGATCAATTATTAGAGCATTAGCAACAATTGTTACATCGTATTTTACATTTTTTTTACCCTGCAGGGATTGTGTTATTCAGAGTTAGTTGCAAGATAGTTTACGCAATGAGACTTTAACAATATGCTATCAAATGCACGCAGAGATTGTGCAGATACTGGCTGTTGTTGGATGGATGTTTTGGTTTACTCCCATATTCTATCATTGCATACATTCACCGCTAAGAATGGTGTACAGGTTATCATTGAAAACTAGCAGAAAAAAGTGAGGTCACGGCTGCTTCTTTCTGTTTTTCATTGTCGATAAGATGCTGTCAGACAAGAATAGGGTGTTCGTTGTCGGAGCAAGTGGAAACGTTGGAAGTGGTGTAATTCGTGGTTTGGTTAGGAAAGGAGTCGAAACACCTGCATGCGTACAAAATGAAAAAAAGACAGGGAATTGTGTAAAGACGAGCTAGCAACTGATCTTCTCTCTATTGCTGTTGGTACCTACACATCTATTGGCATATATGCTCGGGCGATTGAAGGCCATGATCGCCTCTTTATTCTCGTTAGTGGCGATGTTAACAAGCCAGTATCAATGAGTAAAATCAAAGAAATATTTAACAAGATCGCATGCGAAAGATGTGTAAAATAAACTGTCGACCTGCCTTCATGTAATGTTCGCGTCGATGGTATTCAAGGTATTATCGGACATATGCATACAATGAGCGAAGACAACATATTGGCGCTAGCAGAAAACAATTCAGATGAACGCTCACTTGTGATACTCAGCCCAGGAGCGTTCATCAGTAATTATTTTATGAATGACGTTGTGCATGTAAACCACCTTTAGCAACAACAACATGAATCGATAGAATTGGTAAAAGCAATGATCAAATCATTTTTAACTGTGCAGATATTTTATATTAAAAACGAAAAGGATAAAAAAGTAACAGTGGGATTCTTCAGTAGAAAGATGTTCAATTTGTCAATTATAGTTTCCGAGTAAGTTTTATATTTGATAACATGAATTATAAAATACAGAATTTGTATGTAGCAAAGTCAGTTTTGTGAAAATAATTCTAATTTTATTTTTATCCACAGATATTTCTGAATGTGCTGTTGTTGTCTTAAGTGAACCAGTAGAAAAGCATGATCGTTGTATTTATGAAGTGGGTGCAAAAGTTTTCAGTAACGAACGACGTGCTGAAATCTTCAGCAAAGTTCTTGGAACATCTATTATGTACGAACAGCAAACGATAGAAGACTTTTACAAAACGAATATTAGCAGCGCCATGAATCATTCGTTAGTCTACGATCTCATAAAACTTGCTTTCAATGGTGAAGGTAAAAAAGCTACTCTTCAATTAGCAGTTATTCTTAATCGACCTCTGCGCACATTCGAAGAATGGTTGCAAGATAACATCCAATTATTTCAATGAAAGTGACCAAAGAAAGAGTTATTTAAGAAAAACAACGCAATATAAAATTTTAGATATTGATTGCCAATGTTCGGCGACGAGAAATCAATGCTGATTTATAGTTTAAATATAATAGGGGATCAGTAGCGCTGATATTTTATGTTGAAATAAATGTCGATGTCTAAAGGTTATAAGTGTGGAATTGAATGAGTTGAATAAGCAAGAAATAATCACCAGCATAGCCACATGCTCAATAGATTTTATTCTGAAGGAAAAGATAAATACCGTCTTTTAATGAAATTTCTACAACATTTGAATTCTTTTGTCAATGGACCTTATCGATACAGCTCACATAAAAAATATGATAAGAAATTTTACGTATGAAAAAATTAAATCTTTGTTTTTGCTCCATCTAATGTCTTCCATTGATCTTTTAAAATCAAAAACGTTTCTGAACAACGGCAGCCATATTACTTTATTCTTTTTACAAAGTCATAACATCTGGCTATGTCAGTTGCCTATTTATTTGAAATAAATATGATTATTTTCTGATATAATTTATGTTTAAAAGTAAATGCATTTAAGTATATCGATCATTTATTTGACTCGTAAATTAGATTGAAAGTAAATATAAATAGACGTCCCGAACAACATCTGAAAGTAATAAAAGTGTTCATACAGTTATTATCACTAGTATTAACAAACAGTAAATTACTCCGTCTGAGAGCAACTCATTTTTTTCCACGTGAGTATTTAAAACGAATAAAAATAAGTAATATGGACGTCATTTTTAAAATGTCAAGTATAATATACTTAACAGCAGTATTTTTTATGTTACTGACTTTACAAAGCTATAATTCATCTACAGGAAACCATAAAAAATTAAAGTCACAATGGTTAAATCAGAACCACCGTTCTGCAACATCACTATGGCCTTCGTTCCCAAATGACAATAACTCCTATGTTTATCTCTTGGGTTTATTTTTAGAGCAACGGTTTACAACTGGAACTGAAAAACATTTTCAAAGATCGGTAGAACCTGTGATGTTTCAAGCTGCAGTCCTATTATCACAAAAGTTAAATATTACTATAAATGGAAAGCGGATTGCCTATCATGTCGAGTCTACAAGTGGTCGTAATGTAATCGAAGCACTTGATCTTACATGTCGTGCTATCCAGGAATATAAAATACTCGGCATTGTTGGACCTGAGTATTCGAGCGAAGCAAAAACACTAGCCAGTTTTGGTAATCGAGCAGGATTGGCGGTAATAGGCTATTCTACAACAGAACCGGAACTCTCAGATCGCAACTCATATAAAACCTTCTATCGGTTATCAGCGTCTGATGTTTTCATAGCACAGGCACTTTTGAAATTATTTAAACAATATCTTTGGAATTCAACAAATATTATTTATCAAGGTGACAGTTATGGCCAAGGTGGACTTCATGCTTTAGATGAAGCATTTGGTAATGAAGTTAAAATCTCACGTTCGATCAGATTCGATTTATTTACAGAGCGCATTGACAATCTTAAACGTCAACTAGAAGAGAGTCCATCGCGTATTGTGATCGTCATGGCTGCTGGAAATGTAACAACAAAAATTATACGTCAATCACTAGAAGTAGGTGAAGTTATGGCTCCATCTTTTCTCTGGATATTGACAGCAAGTAATTCATTAGCGGATATTCCTAATGATCAAAATGTAAATCAACTAGTAGGAATGCTCATGTTAAGGCAAGTATCACCACAAGCTTTTAATCAATTGACAGAAACAAATTTACTAAATGAATCTCTTAATATCTGGGAAGAAATCGACCCTCATTCGTTTCAAGAAAGTAGTTCAAAAGTCGATATCTTTGCTCTCTACGCATTTGATGCTGCGTGGTTACTTATATTGGCATTGCAACAACTTTGTCAAAGGAATTCTACTAATTGCCTTTCATTTGAGAACACTTCCAATTGTTTCAAAGCTCGTTTAACTGCACAAGAAGACTTTCATAAAATTCTTCAAACAATAACTTTTATTGGCCTTACAGGAAGAGTGCAATTCCACTCGAATACAACTGATCGTATTGATGACACAGGTGTTTATTATGTCATCGATAATATACAACCATCAAGAATGAGCACTAACAAATTTCAAATTGTAGAAGTTTTACAATTGAATGGTTCGTTACAGTATAATACTTACAACAGTACAACTGCATGGGTGACTACAGGAAATATAATTCGCTGGCCAGGGCAACGGAATGAAATACCCACTGATTATGCACTTCTACGAGGTAATTTAGTAGAAATCTTAGAAACTTACTGGAGGATGTTCTATCTTTACTTCTTGAGACTTACGTACTGTATTTGACAGGATATATTAGAATGCAAAAGCTCAATAGATTGAATTTACAAAATTTTCACTTCAAACGAATCGTTTATTTACTGAGTTGCGGACGTTCATTCTATTACTCAATATGAATTTGAACCCTTTCAAACAATTTTTGTCCGGTTTGCTGAAACTATACTTGAATATAGATTTGAAATATCATCACGAGTGCAAATCGTTTCTAGGTAAAACACTCAACATCACGGTTTACATATCACCACCATTTTTT
>CAJNYU010003134.1:1860-31958 GCA_905331475.1 Rotaria socialis | reverse complement strand
ATTTCGAAAATATTATATAAACAAAGTAGAATTGATATTGCCTCTTGAGCAGACGTTGTTTGTTCAATGAGCTGATAATCAAGATACAGCTCATATTTAGCATTTAGCATTTTAATACAAGGAGCAGGTATCATTGGATCCTAAAAGAAGGAAAAAAATAAATACGATAAATTTCGAAGTTTTGAAAGATTAATAAAACAGTATTTGTGTTATATTTCTTATATAATTTAAAATATAAATAAATGTAATATTACTTTTTCAATTAAAACATATGTTACAGGATCCTGGAAATACTGATATAGCAGTTTTATCACCCGGATTGGTAAAACACCTAGAAAAAAAATCAGGGAACCAACTGCGAACATCATTTTAACTAGTTAAATATTATTTTAACTGATATAAACCATAGATGTCCATCGCGGCAGAACATCTGCCGCTGCCGCTGCCGCACCGCGACACTCCAAAAAATAAAAACCACCGCGCCGCTGCCGCGCCGCACTGAAAGCAAACGTAACCGCGCCGCTGCCGCGCCGCGACTAATAAAAAAAAAACCTACCGCTACCGCGCCGCTGCCGCGACGTTATTAATAATAGGAAGTGGCTATGTACACCCAGGTGCATATAGCCGTGTGGCTATGTATACTCAAGTGCACATAGCCACATGACTATGTACACTCAGGAAGCTATAATCCATTAAGGGCCAAATATAAACTTATATTACATCTGTGACAGCTCCACCTCACGACAGCGGGAGCTTTTAGCAGCGTTTCTGTGTATGCTACATCCATGCCTGAAAATGCTAACAAGATTCCTGATGTTGCTACAACACTACTTGAAGATGCTAATATGGTTCCTCAAGTTGCCAGAATTCTGCCTGAAGTTGCTAAAATAATTCCTGAAGTTGCTAGAAACCAGCCTGAAGATGTTAAAATGTTTCCCAAAGTTGCTAAAATCATTCCTGAAATTGCTAAGATCCTACCTGAAGATGGTAATATGTTTCCTGAAGTTGCTAGAATCCTACCTGAAGATGCTAAAATCATTCACGAACTTGCTACTAGCATTCCTTAGGTTGCCACTAACTTTGGTGAGGACCCTACTAGCATTCTTCGTGATGTGAATAGCATTCATAAGGTTGCTAATGGCATTTGTGTCAGTAATTTTCGAAAACCTAGATAGGCACACCGTAACCTCAGGCATGTAAGTAACATCCTCGGGAACATTAGTGGCATCCTCAGGAATGTTAATAGCTATCCTAGCAATGCCTTTAGCATAATATTCGTCATTCCTGAGGATGCCACTAACGTTTCCGAGGATGCTACTTACATGCCTGAGGTTACGGTTTGCCTGTCTAGGTATTCTAAAATTACTGACACAAATGCCATTAGCAACCTCATGAATGCTATTCACATCACGAAGAATGCTAGTAGGGTCCTCACCAAAGTTTAGTATTAACCTGAGAAATGCTAGTAGCAAGTTCGTGAATGATTTTAGCATCTTCAGGCAGGTTTCTAGCAACTTGAGAAACCATATTAGCATCTTCAAGTAGTGTTGTAGCAACTTCAGGAATCTTGTTAGCATCTTCAGGCATGGATGTAGCATGCGCAGAAACGCTTCTAAAAGCTCCCGCTGTCATGAGGTGGAGCTGTCACAGATGTAATATAAGTTTATATTTGGCACTTAATGGATTATAGCTTCCTGAGTGTACATAGCCACACGGCTATATGCACTTGAGTGTATATAGCCACTTCTTTAATAATATGGCCTAGAGCTCGTTCTGTATTCTCTAATAAAAAATATCGTTATGCATTATAAAATTGGTATGAATTTTCACGTCAAATCTTGATATGTGACGAAATTGGTGACAATCATGAATCAATTAGAGCTTCAATTGAATAATAAGCATTCAGTGAGTAACCAAAAATCTATTCTGTTTGTACTCTATACATATAGCTAATATATGCATTGTCTAAAAAGGCGGATTGAATTTCCATTCGTACTAGGGTTGAATATAATCAATCGATTTGTTTGTTGATATATCTGATATTTTTGATTTTTAAAATTAATCATAATTGGAACATTTTCATATGTATAGAATAGTCACACGATTCTGCGAATGTAAGAATATCTAACTTGTACGCGATTGATGAGGCTGTAGCCATTTTTTATACTATTACAAAACTTCATAGAAGAATAGTAAATTTTCAAAAATCAACCGCTGCCGCACCGCTACCGCTATGGTCATCTCAGAAACCTGCCGCTGCCGCACCGCTACCGCGATGATACATTGAAAAATCTGCCGCTTCCGCGCCGCCATGGACATCTATGATATAAACATAGAATTATCCGGTAATTTTTCAAATAACACACGCAAAATAATTCTACATTACGTGCAATATCTGTATTAGTTGTCATTCGTAGTTCTTCGAAAACCTGAAAAGGTAAAAGATGAATTATTGCTGATGATAACAAAATTTGCATACAACTTACCAAAGGTGGCAACGAATAAGCCGGATACTCCAACAAAACTTCTTTAATAACATTATTACGTATGAATAACCGTCGATAAGTAAATTTTTTTCTCTAAGAATATGTTATTGCTCCCATGTCGACTGGTTGTTTATTAAATTCAGCTTTTAACATCTGATTAAGCTTGAACATATCTTGTTCATCATCTAATCGACCAATAAACATCTGGAAGAGAAAGAAAAAAATACATTGTATAATTCAAAAGACATTCAAGAAAGAAAATGAAAATAACTTACCAATTTTTCAGTCTTTCTCTTGGCTGAAACTAAACCAGTTTTTTTTTACTGGTCTTCCTGGACCTTTACCAAACTTGTTTTTATTTCGTTGAACTTGTGCATTGATCTTTTGTAATGGTTTTCGTTCATTCTTGAATTTCTGTTTAATGGATTGTCGATATTCATTATAAAAGAAAAAAATGCGTATAATAGAAAGAGAAAGAACATCAATGTGTACAATGTATATAGAAAAAGAGAAAACTGCTGTTTCTTTTACTAGTGTTTTAGCCGTTAACTCTTCCATAGTATTTAAAAGAAAAGATATTCGAGTCGTTACGCACAATACAAGAATGTGTTTTCAAAACGCACCAAAGCATCTTTATTATCTAATGGAATATTTAATGGTCGTAATATAGCTTTTGTTATAATAATATAATCTTGTGATTTTGGATATCTAAAAGAGAACAATTACGTATTCAAAATATAAGTTAAAGACATATAATCCAGAGATGCCAGATGGGTTGGGTCATCACCGCTACCCACCGGGCTGGGTGACCCATGGGTCAACCCCAACCCAACCCAATGTAGTCCTCCGGTAATTTGAGAATTTTAAACCCGGACCCATCGGTCAAGCTTAACGTATGAACCCAATCGGCGAACCCTCGGGTTACCCTTGGGTTAACCCATGAATAATGTAAAATCATTCACAAAAAGGATTTTTTATGCAGATTTCTTTATAACACAACATAGGCTATGAATCATCTTTTCCATATTTATCATTGATTTAATCGCATAGTCAAACGTAACAGACAAGAATCGGATTGTATCTTCTTATGATCTCTGTTTTATATCTCTTTCTTGTAATCTTCTACTTTCTTCTTCCCTTCTCTTCTCTGTTTCATGTCTCTTGTTGTCCTTCTGCTATCGAGGTAGATTTCACTATCTTCTTTACTAGATCTTTTTTTGCCTTCTATATTCTTCGATTCCTGTTGTTCAGAATACATCTCGAGCGATTTCCATCGTAACTTTACATTAGTACGCCATGTTGGTTGAGCTACAGGGCTGGCCCGATCGGGGCTTGTGACAACCCCGAATAATCGAAAACTTTTGGTTTTTTCAGCGGAGCCGAAACTTTTTTGTTACGTTCTGTTAGAATAAATTGGTACTCTTATTAGAAAAATCCGACACAAACCCCCAATGTTTGCTGCCTCGGGTCAGTCCTGTTGAGCTATTAGTTTTTATTTTAGTTTTACATTGACTTAAAAAAATTAAAACTTTTGGAAGTCATCACTGCTGTTTTCAATATATTAGAGAAATAAATCACTATATAGATACCGATTTCCGATCAGTACAATTTTGTTTAATGACACTACTTTTAAATGATATTTTAGATGCGATTAATATTTTATTATATACAAACGAAATGGATGATAACTCTTTAGTGTATTTTTATTGGTGAATTTATTCGCTCAAATGAAAATGATTTCGTTCACAAATACAATCGAAATCTGTTGATAGCTATAGACCTCTATCAGCAGTGTGAAATTTTTACACATAACAGAGAATTGAAATGCATTATAACCAGGGTTAACCCAATGGGTTACCCGGCGGGTTCGGTTGACCTGCTCAACCCAACCCAATGACCCATTCGCTGAATTAAAAATAAAAATTGGGTTGAAACCCACCCATTGCTCTATCTGCTGCGGTAGGGTCAACCCTCGGGTTGGGAAAAGTGATTTTTTCGGCATCTCTGGTACGAATAATATTTCTCGATTTTCAAAACATTTAAATGATTATTTTCAGTTATTGTTTAAATAAAATTAATATATATATACATATGCACAATGAATGTACTAAAATAGAGAAGAAATTTGTTTTATATTTGGTCAAAAAAATATCAAAATATGTATTCACATCAACATGATCACATAATAACGTAGGAAGAGCAGCTCAAACTTCTCATTCTGTACTTCAATAGTTTTTTTTAGGTCGTGCTGCACAAAACCACTTTAGTTAAAAACTATTCATGAAAGATTTGCAAGTAATTATACTTATCCGAAATTCAATAGTTTCTTTACAAATCTATAATTGATTTATATATATAAAGAAAAAATTTGTTTAATTAGTTGATTGAGAATTTATTCAAAGAAAACAGGATCTATTTACATGCAGTCTTCACTTCAACATGAGCTCATATTTTAAAAATCCAATTTTTTAGAGGTTCACCAAATAAATTGTTATACAAGAAAAAAAGAAATTTCACTTAGAAAAAATGCTTTTCAGACGGCGGCGATGGAGATATGTATACTCGAAAAATAGTTAACCGATCCGGACAAATTTCCTCTTACATCCGTCAGGGAAAACAATAACTTTAATTCGGCAGCTATTTGTTATCCAATTAACAAATTTTATATCTAAAACAATGTCGAACATTCCCTTCTTAGGCTATAAAAAAGCATCGAATATGATACAGTCTTCAGTAAAATAATTTTCCAACAATCATGGATCTGTCATACTACGTTATTCAGCCGCTCATTGTAAACATCAAAACGGGCAACATTTGGTACGATTGTTGGCTCATTATAATCGCTCTTTTCTGCTTGACATGTGTCAGCAAATCTTGTACCTATGCGATGGACAAATTCCAATTGTTCCTGACTTCTATAACTTGGCGACGACTCAAGGCTAGATATTCAATCAATATTATTGTTAATCCAAGCCATTCTCTGGACATCAGAATGCAGGTAGCAAGCATAAATGTTTTGTAAAGTGAGAAATTGGTATTCATAAAACAAACCCACTACGATTGTAAGATATTCGTTGAAATAGAAAGGAACATTTGAACTATCTTTGCAAAAATGATTTCAAATTGTATTTGAAAAAATAAACTTCAAAACTTTTCCTGAATAGGTACCCGAAGAATATTTTGGTCTTCTGCATCATCTTCATACGACGGATGTGAATGTATGGTCAGCCAAACTCATCCACATCAATAGACACAGCACAAACAGAGACGATTATCTAGACGAATTGATGAATTATTTCATTACAACCACGGGCAAACAAGATCTTCTGATTGCACCCAACATTTATCTTCACATCGAGAAGAGAGACACGCCTGATGCGAAGGACCGTATATTTGGACACCAGCACATAGGTATACTTCATTACAAAATTACACTCTATTCGTACAGACTAACATTGAAGCAACTCAAAGCAATTGTGGTCGAATGGACAGTGACTTATCGAGATTATATCAAAGATAAGAATAAACCCTAGTGAATGTACTCATCCAGCGAGTACTCAAAAAGTACTCACGCTAGAAAATGCCGCGAGTTCTCATGAGTACTCGGGGATTTGAGTACTCATTAGTAGTACTTGTGTTAGGCTCTGAGTATCTGAGTACGACTATTAAGTACTCGTCTTGTAAAATCGAGTGTTTTGTGAGTACTCATCATACATTTTCTGAGTACTATGGTGGGTTTGTCGTAAAATACTCATACAAATATTTTGTTCATCATCATTTTACTGCGTTCAATTTATTTAATTCAAAAACTAATGATAGAGCAGTGAGTTACATGATAAGAATCTGAGAAACGAAGTGTTTCATCGTCTTAAAATTTGTTTAATTATGACATAGAGATAAAACATTTATCCACAGAATGTAAGAAAAAATGAATAAAAAGCTGTATTAAGAACACTACAACATATGTAAACACAAACACAAACACAAATGAGAAATAAATTAGGGATCAAATTAAGATACGCGATAACAATACACGCTCACTTTAGATCGTTACAAAACATACGAACATTTTAAATCGAAAACTATAATCGTTAAGTAAAAAATAAAAAAATGCGTGAACTGTCTTCTGTATGATAGATGCTTCTTCAGAATATTGAATTTCATGTTTTTGGAAAATTTTTCTCATTCGTCTTGTGTTTCACTAATTTTCAGAAAAAAATTTTATTTTATCTAAAATGATATTTCATATTTGACTTAAGACATCAAATTTAACACATAATTTTATATTTTCAAATAAATATTTGGTCTTACTCGAGAAACGAATAGCTGAAATGAAATGAATTTGTTTTTTCTATTCTTTAAATAGCCAATTGATTAAGCCACATCAGTGACTCATCACAAAATATGACCGGTACGATTGATAGTTTATTTAAAGAGTTCTTTCGTAATTTTCGTTTCATTATATAGTTGTTCTTAATTACGCAATATTGTTTTATTTTTATGCATCCTAGTGCATAGATGTTTTGTTGAATGTCGTCTGAAAAACGACGATGAGTACTACCTCGAGTACTCGTATTTTCGTGTACGAGTAATTCTTAGAGAGAAAACTCATTGGAGTACTCGTCATAGTACACGAAAAGTATAGTTACACATAAAATTCATCGAGTACTCACTCGAGTAATCTGAGTACTCATGCTGCAAAGTCGTACTCGCTGGGCGAGTACTTTCACTAGGGAAGGTGAGTGCTGTATAGAAGTGTTCTGGAAAATTCAATTTTTAGAAAGATTCTCGCATTTATTCCAAGAAATCAATTTCTCCATTGATATTTGTCTTCATACCACAAACATTAGATCAAACCTGTCATGTATAATATCTGTTATGGGACGGTACCTATCGTCCCAATAACCTCTATACTCTTTTCCTTTTTCTCTTTATATTTGATTCGCTATCGAAGTATATATAAATATCCATCGATGATCTAATTTATATAGAAGTGGAAGGGAGTATCGAGTCGTCTCCATGACAAGCGGAGCGGCTATGTCGTTCGTTTATCTATTGTTGATAGTTTATCGTTATCGTCGGTTATCGTTTCGTTATTAGTTTCGTTTATTGTTACTTTCGTTATGAATATAATAAACGAATATATATATAAATATATATGAACAATCCTAACAATGGTGCCGTAACCCGGTCCTCATAAACAAAATCAACGAGGCTATCTAATATATGTATATTTGTCATCTATACATATCATTAGTTGGAAAATCCTGTTCTCAGGACTGATCCATCCAGATCCT
Organism: Rotaria socialis; assembly: GCA_905331475.1. Classification (NCBI taxonomy): domain Eukaryota; kingdom Metazoa; phylum Rotifera; class Eurotatoria; order Philodinida; family Philodinidae; genus Rotaria; species Rotaria socialis. Next base: position 24,175 of record CAJNYU010003134.1, on the reverse strand, counting down.
CTAATTCGTATTATTAAATTACACTGACCGATTTGTGAACGGATATTTGCGATGGAATTGTACCGTTCGATTTATTAAAAACAAAATTAACACACAACATCGGTAAGATGCTTTTTTTTTCTCTCTCTTCTGTATCTGGTTTGTACATGTGTGGCAATTCACTTTGTCTCACATGATTAATATTTTTTCGCTTTTCACTATTATATAGTTTATCAAGTTTGTGCGTTGTTTTCCATTTTCTTTCTGATGATACTGGTCCCTTCTTCGTTTTTTCTAAAGTTATACTGACTTTATTTCTTTTCATTTGTGTTCTTGCTGTGATGGTGTTTTCTTCCTTTATTATGGCTATTCCTTCTCTCTCTCTCTCTTCATGCTCATATATGTGATTTTTCGTTCGTTCTTTATGTTCTTCTACTGCGGTTAACTACTCTCTTCATACGAGCATGTGCTTATTTTTCGCTCGTTTTCTGTTTACTATTCCAACTATCCCTACTTTCCATGTTCGTATGTGTATGATTTTTCCGCTATTCGTTTTTCTTTCTTTCTATGATTACCTCTTCTGTTCATGTTTGTACGGATGTGATTTCTTTCGTTCGTTCTTTTGTGTGGTCTTTCGCTCGTGTGTGGGGACATTCTGTATTCAGGATCTTCCGTCGACTAGTTGTTAAATGTCGTCCTAACACGCAGGAAAACTTAATGTATCGAACATTAACAGTCAATCATAATGAATATCATCATTATTCGCTTGTAAAAACCCAATTACTCTAAAACAGTAATTGCTCGAAAACCAATCGCTCGTAAATAAAAATAAAAACGTCGCTCGTAAGCGTTCGTCAAAAAAAATCGATTCATAATGATTCGTTGCTTGTTAATGGTTGCTGACATTTGGTATGTGTGTACCGATCCTGCATTGGCCTGTGCTCTTATATTCACACGAAATTCCACGCTAATGATATTGGTGTTTGTGAATTCCAAGTGTGAGGACACACTTCTTTTTGTTTTTGTTTGTGGGGAGGAATGTTATGGGACGGTAGCTATCGTCCCAATAACCTCTATACTATTTTCCTTTTTCTCTTTATATTTAATTCGCTATCGAAGTATATATAAATATCAATCGATGATCTAATTTATATAGAAGTGGAAGTGGAGTATCGAGTCGTCTCCGTGACAAGCGGAGCGGCTATGTCGTTCGTTTATCTATTGTTGATAGTTTATCGTTATCGTCGGTTATCGTTTCGTTATTAGTTTCGTTTATTGTTACTTTCGTTATGAATATAATAAACGAATATATATATAAATATATATGAACAATCCTAAGAATATCTTTTATTTCTAGGAAATTTCTATCATTTTACGTATATTCAAATGTTTGGTGCTCCAAGTCAAANTGACAAGCGGAGCGGCTATGTCGTTCGTTTATCTATTGTTGATAGTTTATCGTTATCGTCGGTTATCGTTTCGTTATTAGTTTCGTTTATTGTTACTTTCGTTATGAATATAATAAACGAATATATATATAAATATATATGAACAATCCTAAGAATATCTTTTATTTCTAGGAAATTTCTATCATTTTACGTATATTCAAATGTTTGGTGCTCCAAGTCAAAAGTCTCGTATCGAATTCAGCAAGCATCTTTTTTTCCACGTCGAAATCATTCGATAATCTCTTTTTCGAAGGCAAACAGGCGCTAATCGATCGTCTGAATTTTTTTCTCGACAATCCGAGCTTTTACCAACAGCGAGGTATCGCTCACTCTCTTGGCCTCTTGTTTTATGGAGCACCTGGTAAGTTGACTTTTATGTAATTCAACTAATTTACCTTCAGTATGTTACCACAATAGAAGATTTCAAGCTAAAAAAACACCCGTTCTTTTTCCATTGGAGCCGTTTGTTTCACGCTAATTTTCCATGAAAATCTTCAATGCGATAATACATATTCTCTAACTGCGAGAACTTTGTCTAAGAAAATGAGTAGAATAGTAAAAATCCGATCATATGCAACCAGAGCTTTCTACAACATATAAAAATGTTGAGGAAGAAGAGTGGATTTGTTTTTCTATTCTACCGTATAGGCTGTGGAAAAACGTCAATAATCGAAGCAATCGCTTCTTACACTAAACGGCATCTCGTCGAAATTTCACTTTCGCGCATTCGTACATGCGACGAACTCAAGCAAGCTTTCTTTTTGGATTCGTATGATAAGACTGATTTGGACTTCAAGAAAAAAAATCATTGTCTTTGAAGATATCGACTGCAGTAAGCTATTGACTTGACAGTTGTAAAAAAAGATTGTTTAATATTTCTCTGTAGTGTCACATTTCATTAAAAAACGATCTACAATAACAACAACAACGCCGGATCCAGTGACATCAGTCGAAGGCGATGCCGTCGTTATTCCTCTCGAACAGGTCGATATCGACGCACAAACAAAGAAAATGTCCAAGCAGTCATTGCGCACCGTATTAGGTTAGTACATAATTGATTTCTTGAACGACCGATTGTATAGTGTTTTTTTTGAAACGGTGAGAGAAGCAATCCACCAACGTTAGACAATATTCTGTAATTTGTTCTCGAAAGATATCATCCGTTATAGGAGCAAATTATTGCAGTTCAAAAAGAAATATTGAATTAGTTTTCTAAAAACTATAAGCTATTCATTTGTTTGCTTTGTTTGAATTGCAGATGACGATAAAACGGTTCCCAATGATCCATTGACATTGTCGTTTCTGCTCAATCTTATTGATGGAATCATCGAGCAACCTTCACGCATCCTTATCATGACCACCAATCATTCTGAACAGATCGATCCTGCACTTCTTCGCAGTGGCGTAGCCAGAAATTATTTAGAGGGGGGGTCGCCATGGAAGAATAGGCACTTTTTTTGATTTTTTAGCTTCTAAAAAATAATTAGTCTGTACCCCCCTCCAGAGATTTAAATATCTTTGGGGGGACCGGCCCNCCTATTTACGCTGCTGATCTCAACATGTATGTCAACATCAAACGGGAAGAGTACTGTGCAACTACTCGCTGAACAAGTATTACCGAATGTTGTTGTCGAAGCTGAAAAAACGTTGGCATGTAATGAACAATGATTATCAAGAAGAAAAGCGGACGAAATGTACATAAAATTGCTTTGTTTGATTATGTGACAATCTTGACAAATAAAAAGACTAATTACAGTATACTTGATTGTCTCTCTATGTAGCATTGAAGTTGATTTGAATACGAACGACCATTGTTTTTTTATTTACTTTCATTTCAAACTATGCATATGATTATGAAAATATGCGCTGAATCTTATGCTTCTCTCCGCAAAAGATCCGAATGTATTATCGAGAATTTTGAATATGATCAGTGTCACCACGATGTGAATTCACTTGAGGGTGTGGGTGTGGGGGAAGAGCAGATCCACGCCCACTCTTTTAAATCCTTAAACTATTAAATCATAAGTGAGTGAAATGAAATAATAAAGCACACTAAATAAGTTTTTAAAGACCCACAATATGCATCGCATTTGCAATTTTATCGAATTTTATCGACAATATACTAAAATATAATCAAATAAAGAAATAATAAAAATAAATAAACAACATTTAACTTACTTTAGCATCGGATAGAGTCTAGAGTGATAAATTTAACTAATTTTCCAAATGATTGATGTGATCCTATAGTTCCAGTTGTTTTCGGTTCCTAAAAAATATAAATAAAATCAGATGAAATTTCATTTCGTAAATTTTATTGAGCTTTTGAATCAACTAGAGAAAATCGAAATTAGGATTAGTCTCACATAAACAATGTCCTCTACAACAGATGATGATGATGATGATGTTCTCTTGATTGCTTTTTATAGTAAAGAGGATTTGACTTTATTCTAGATATTTGTTTTTCCTGTCTTTACTTACTTTTGTTAAAATTTGAATTTGATTTGTATTTATTTTTATAATTGGTTCTTCTTTTAATTCTTCATAAAGTATTTCCCAATCGATTTTATATAAACCAAGAAATGATATTTCAGTTACAAATAGTAAACGTCTAAAAAAATATTAAAAATTAAACGAATAATAAACAAATCCTATTAATTATTTTACTTTGATGTTGCCAATAACCAAGATGGTGGACTTTCTGAACAAGTTATATGAGGAACGTGTGTCTAATTTCGCTTAATCATAGTGTACCGTTGATTGTAAACAGTAATTCATACATTATAGCTAACGTTATTCAAGAAAACAAGACAAACAGTTTACATTCTTATCTAGGATAAGTTCAATCAATTGAGAAAATAGATAATAACGTATAAGGACAGTGTGGAACCAGACTATATACTTTATTAATATATTATTTCATATGTATTATTAAAGAATTCGATTTTTTTTACTATGACCCTTGGTCTGATAGAAATATTTCGCTGTTTAATATGATCTATAATAGAAGCTGTCTGTATCCATATTATAGATTATTCAATGCTCCATTTTTTGAGCTCATACTAATCATGTACGATTATGGATCATATCAAAACTTTAATTTATGTTTGCTATAGAGGCGTAAGTAGGAGGTCGTGTGTGGTGGTAGGTCAGTACCATAAAGTCTTGGGAGGTAATCGATGCTGTGTTTTATCAATACTATTGACTTAGCTAGAGTAAAAAAAAAAACATCGATATAAAGTTACGTATGATATTTTAAAATTGAAATAATAACGTAACAAAAGTATTTTTAGATGCGATATCTTCTGCGAGTTTAGATTTGTGGGTACTTCCATGGGTAGTCAACCACAAAAAACACAAAGATCTCAGAAAATGTTTTGGTGTATCACAGTTTGTAGAGATTTTTACGCTGATCATTTTGGTAAATTTTGTTTTCTACTTTCGTCAACAAATAGCGATAGTAGGGTCAAAATACTGAAAACCGTAAAATAGTTTTGACAAGCTTTTTCTACCTCACTTTTTTCAGTATTTTGACCATATCATCGTTATTTCTTGATGAAAGTAGGAATTTGTTTTGCCCAAAATGATCAGCGAGCTGAGCTCTACAAACTGGAATATGCCAAAAAAAAAATCTCGAAGATTTTTTGTTTTTGTGGTTGGATATTCATGTGTAGAAAGTCGATCGCTATAACTCAAAATGGCTATATTACAGCAGTATGCGGCATAGTGAGTTTGGTAGCCCGGGATCTGCTCTACAAAATCCTATATGTGGCATTCCAAAGACGCCTTACAAATCTCGCGTAAAACTCAATACAACATTGTCGACTACAACTGTCATAAAAAACGAAAATGATTCGCACATATTCCCTCGAAATTTCATCTGTTTGAGCTGAATTTATAGCACAAACTCATTTAATCATGAGGAATGCAATGGTCGACTCTAAAACAAATGATATCCAATTTCAATTAAGTCACGTTCGGACTCTCTGGATAGTGACCGCGATTAAAAAATATGTTTTGGCTTGAGCTTTATCTGAAATGGGTGCGAACAGCATTTGGGTCTTGATTAGAAACATATTCGTAATCGAAACCTATATTCAACCTGTGTCGTCTTGTTCAAATCTTCTCGATTTAAGCGGTAGCATATGTTATAACTCACAACACTGATAAAAAAATACGGGTAATGATAAACTCTTAAAGGGTTTATGAAAATGCAACCTGTGATATACCCTTTTTGACCGTTTATCAGGATGTGAGAAACCCTTTTATCTACCCATCAAAAGACTAAATAAAAGGGTTTATCAAGCTAATATACCGAGCGTGGAAAGGTTTGTCAAACCGTTTATACGACTGAAGAACTCTAAAAGGGTATATCACAGGTTGCATTTTCATAAACCCTCATCAAGGGTAGATGAAATTTATAAACCAACTCATTTCAACACATATATTCGTTTATAAAAGTGTATATGAAGACGAAATACCTTCAGTAAAGCTACTAGAAAGCGTTTATTAGATCAATCAACTAAAGAAAGGTTGATCACAGGGTAGTTCAGAGGATTGATCAGTTTCTTCAACTGCCCAAAGGTTGATCGAGGGGTAGTTCAAAGGGTTGATCAATTTCTTCAACTGCCCAAAAGGTTGATCGAAGGGTAGTTCAGAGGGTTGATCAGTTTCTTCAACTGCCCAAAGGTTGATCACAGGGTAGTTCAGAGGATTGATCAGTTTCTTCAACTACCAACAGGTTGATCACAGGGTAGTTCAAAGGGTTGATTTGTTTTCTCAACTGCAGATAAGTTGATCGAAGGGTAGTGGAAAGGGTCAATTAGTTTCTTCAACTGCAGATAGACTGATCGAAAGGTGATTCAGAGTAACGAACAGGAATAGTAATTCGCAAAGCAGTGATGAAACTATGCCAATCACTATAAAAGTAACAGCATCAAAAGTGCAGAACACAGAGAATGAAAGAGCTCAGCACTCGGGTTACGAACGCCTTATCGATGAGACCCATCACTTATGAACGACTGCAGCGGGAAAAAAGTTCAACAAATGTGGTAAACCCAAAGATGGGACACAGATTACAGCAAGAAACGATGAATGGGAAAAAAGAATTCGTGGTGTCGCATAAGCCATGTAAAAGTAAAATAAAGTGTAAAAAACCGAATTCTTCTCAATTTCTGTCAAATGTTTTTAGTAACTAAATCGCATACTCACCCATAAAATCCAAACAAAATGTATAACGAACGATTCGATTGATGAATCCTAACAGCCAATGCACCACTTGTAAATTGTTCTCAATATTTCCAGGAAGTTAATGTTCACTAAACGAAAGACATGACTGATCATAGATAATAAATATAAAACACAACTCATCTGATCAATCTAGATGACATGTAGAAAACTGAAAACAATTACAATAGTAATTAATTCATCGGAATCGTTTTTGGAAGGTTGCAGACCAATAAACTGCGCCACAGACTAAACAAAGAAGCGATTAATACAAAAAAAGATTCGCGGCGTCACATAGTTCACGTAAAAGTAAAGCAAAGTGCAAGGAAATGATTTCTTCTCAATCTCTCTGAAATATTTTTAGTTACTAAATCGGATACTCACCTATAGAATCAAAAGAATATATACAACGAACGTTCAATTGATGATAATTGTAATAATCAATGGAGGAGGCATAAACTGTATCCATATTTCCATGAAGCTAATATCACTAAACGAAATAAATGCCTGAGAACTAAAAGAGAAAAGCAAAATCAGACTCACCTGATCGATTTAGATAACGTATAGAAAATTGAAAACAATTACAATAGAAATTAATTCATTGGAATCGTTTAGGAAAGTTGTTGACAAATAAACTGCACCACAGGCTAAAAAAAGAAACGCTCAATAGGAAAAAAAGATTCTCGGCGTCTTATAATTCATGTAAAAGTGAAACAGTGGCAGGAACAAATCTTATCAACCTCTATCAAACCGTTTTATAAACTAAATCGGATACTCACTCATAGAATTAAAAAAATGTATAACGCAGGATTCGGTTGATGGATCCTAACAACCAATACTTCACATATCAACTGTTATCAATATTTCCCTGAAGTTAATGCTCACTGAACGAACGACATGACTGAGCATTAATAATAAACGTGACACATGACTCACCTGATCAATCAAGATAACTCGTAGAAAATTGAAAATAATCATAATCGCCACTAATTCAACAGCATCGTTTTTGGAAAGTTGTTGACCAATAAAATGCACCACAGACTAAAGAAAGAAAAGATCAATACGAAAAACAAATTCGCGGGGTCGTATGCCAATACAAAACCAAAACGCAATGCAAAGAAATGAATACTTCCAATATCTATGAAATGTTTTTAGTAGCTAAATTGCATACTCACTTATACAATAATAAAAGTGTGCAACGACTCGATTAATGGATCATAATAATTATTTGAACAGATACGACTGTTCTCGATATTTTCTGAAAGCTAATGTTCACGAAATGAAAGAAATGACTTCTTGAGCGTTAATAATAAAAGTAAAGTATGACTCACCTGATCCATCTAGATAACTGATAGGAAAACATAACACAATGACAAAAGCAATCAATTCAGCGGAATCGTTTTGAACTGTTATTCACCGATAGAGTGGATCACACACTAAAGAAAGAAATGATGAATACGAAGAAAGATTGGCGGCATCGCATAATTCATGCAAACGTAGGAACCACTATGTAATCAAGAATCGTTCTCAATATGGTTAAAGTCTTTATGCTGACTAAATTCGATACTCACCAATACAATAAAAGAAAACATATTGAATAACTCGATTGAACCACCGTAATAACCAATGCGCGAAATGTTAATTGTTCACAATATTTCCACAAAGTTAATGGCAAGAAAACGAAAGAGAAGCTTGAGCAATTAACATACAAGTAAAATATGACTCACCTGATCGATCTCGACGTTTTATAGAAAAACGTAAAAGAATTATAAAAGTAGCAAATTCGTAGGAATCATCGTCGAAATTTGTTAACCAATAAACTACATCACAGACTAAATAAAGAAACAGTCTGTACAATAAAAACGTTGGCGACGTCGTATAATTCATAAACACTGAAAAAATAGTGTACAGACACGAATTGTTCTCGATATCTTTTAAATGTTTTTATTAACTAAGTTCAATACTCACCCATGGAATCAAAAAGAATAAATTGAACCATCTTAAAGGATCGTAGTAATTAATTGATAAGTTATGAACTGTTGTGAATATTTCCTGAAAGGCAGTGTTCACTAAATGAAAGGAATGAATCAACAATGAAACGAAAAGTGAAACATGACTCACGAAATTAATCTCGATGATTGACAGAAAAGTATAAAAAAGTTAGAAGAGCAAACATGCATTGAAACCGTTTTGGAGAGTCACTCATCACTAAACTCAATGACAAACTTATGAATGAAATGAGGAGTACCAAAAAAACGATTAGCCGTGCCGCATAACTCCTGCAAACGTAAAACACAGTGCAAATAAGGGTATTCCGTTAAGCATCTATAAAAAGTCATTACCAACTAACTTGAATAGTCCAATATAAAAGTGAAAAACAAATATTGAAGGACTCGATTGATGCATCGTAATAATTTGTTGAAAATATATGAACTGTTCTCTATATTTACTTAAGGCCAATGTTCACTAAATGAAAGAAATGACTGCATAATGAAAATAAAAGTGAAATATGACTCACCCGATCGATCTAATCGACTTATAGAAGAATGAAAAACAATTACAATTGGAAATAATTCATGGGAAGTATCTCCAATAGTTGTTAACCAATAAACTGTATCACAGACTATAGAAAGAAAGAATGCATACGAGAAAAAGATTTGTCCCGTTGCATAAGTTCAACAAAAGCAAAACACATTGTAAAGCAATTAATTGTTCTCGATCTCTATGAAATATTTTTAGTAACTAAATCGCATACTCACCCATAGAATCAAAAAAATCTATAACGAACGATTCAATTGATGGATCGTAATAACCAATGCAGCATACATAAGCTGCTTTCAATATTTCCATGAAGCTAATATTCACCAAAGGACAGAAAAGAAGTAACAGAGCAATGGAAATAAAACTGAAATATTACTCACCACATGAATCTAGATGACTTATAGACAAATGTAAAACAATTACAAAGGCAATTAATTCAACAGAATTGTGTTGAAAGGTTGTTGACCAATAAGCTGCACAAGTGGCTAAAGGAAAATAGAAGAAACGATGAATGTGCAAAAAAAGCGCGGTGTCACATGATTCATGCAAAAGGAAAACACAGTGTAAAGAAATGAATTCTTCTAAATCTTTATGAGATGTTTTTTAGTAACTAAGTCCAAATGCTCACTAATAGAATTAAAAAAATATACGTTGAACAAATCAGTTGATGAATCGTAATATCCAATGCCCGATATATCAACTGATCTCAATATTTCCATGAAGCTCGTGTTCACTAAAAGAGAGAAATGACTGAGCATTTAATAATAAAAGCAATATATGACTCACTTCAACGATCTAGATAACTTATAGAAAAATGTAAACCAATTAGAATGGGAATTAATTCAACAAAATGGTTTTAGAAAGGTGTTCCGGAATAGACTGCACGGCAGACTAAAGAAAGAAACGATGAATAAGAAAAGAAGAATGGCACTGTCGCATCTTTCATGCAAAAGTAAAACTAGGTGGTAAGATAGAAAGTGTCCTCAATATCATATGATATGCTATTAACAACCACTTTCAATTCTTGATCATGGGATTGAAAGAAAAATATGTAACGAACGATTTGATTGATGGATCGTAATAACTAATCGAGAGGATACAAATTGTTCTCAACATTTTTCGGATGCTAATGATAACTGAACGAAAGATAACAGTGAACACTGAAAATAAAAGTAAAATATGACTAACCTGATCTATGTATAACTATAGAAGAATTTAGAGTAAATACAAAAGCAATAATTCTTCTGAATCCTTTTCAAGAGTTTTTTAGCAGTAAACTGCATTTCAGTCTAACGCATAAAACGATGAATATAAAAAAGTATGTCTGTGTGAGATAATTCATGTAAAAGTAAAGCATAGTGACGAGCCGGGTTATCCTCAATATCTATCAAATGTTTTTAGCAACTAAATTCGATAATTCAGTATACAATCCAAAAGTAATATATGGAACGACTGAACTGCTGAATCGTGATACATGAGGGGAAAATAAAATCAATGAGAACGATAAACGTAGATTGTCGCGTATAAGTCGAAAGATGTGATGATGATTTAACTGGATGACTCCGTACTGAAAGAAAAGATGAATACAAGACTAATACGTCGATGGCATCGTATAACTAATGGAAACGGGAAATAATCAGAGAATAGATGGATCACGCAGTAGATTGCTGAAAAATTGCATATGATTAAACGAAAGAACTTGTTGAATAAAAAGAAGATGTATAGAAAACATGAATGCTGGATATGGTTGCGATATGTAATAATATTAAATATTTTCAATATTTAGCGCAAAAAATGAATAAATATTTTTTATTGAATATTCATGAATTAAAAAACGTTTTTATCATGTTCATTAAGGTAAAAGCTTGTTTATTGTTTCTGATATTTCAGTTGATATTGTTGTTTTTAAGATGGATAAACCTGATAGAAATTTTCGATCACAAAGTGATCTTTTCTCTACCTAAAGTACAGTAATTCATCACTGTCGTCTTTAATTAAACAAACTTATTTTAATTGCCAGTGTCAGTCGAAAAAGCAACGAAATTCAAGATATAGGGAAAAAATATCAAAGAGATCTGATATTTCAACTCAGAGTTTTCTTTTCTTTAAATTGATATAAGCTATTTGTGTTTTTCTAAACTAATATATGCTACTATTGCGTTTTTTCAAATAGCAAACATAAACAGTGCAGATATTTTGCTTAATACTGTACTTGAGCGTCAAAGTGATGATGAAGAGCAGCATGAACATGTTTCTACGACATTAGATAATCAATTCGAACGATTTGTTCATCAATATGATAATGAAAATTCCTTGATTTCTGTCGAACAATTATTATGCAGATGGTAATCATGCTTTCATTCAAAATTCTGCAATATTCTGCCTTATAGTTTCGAATGGTTTCAATATTAGATAATACTGATGACAGTGATGATGTTCAATCAATGAATCTTAGTCTATCTGAAGAACATCCAAATCAATTTGTCTCTGACTTAAATCATATTCTGGTTGATGATACGAATGCTCGTGACGAACATTTTTTTCTGAATTAATCAAGTAACATAAATTATTAAATACAGACGATAATGCTGACCAAGAGTCAGTAGCTGCTGTAGGTAAAATTACAAAAATATTGAATCAATTATATTATAGCAACAATTTTCTTGTATGGTATTTTTAACTTGTGAAAATGATTATGTAAGTATTCGTTCATCTTTCTTTTGTTCTAGAGTGAACTGAATTCTCTTTTTTTCTCAATCATGTACCTTTGAAACTGATAAACGTCGGTTAATTTAAGAACAACTGTAAAAAAATCTTGATGTTTGTTTTGCATTTAGATATTTGTGTTTTCTGTTTTTTTTATTTAACTATTTATAATTGCTCTTGTATGTGATAATTGTACCTTTTCTCAGTCGATCTCGTACTCTTTATTTGTACGGATACTATTTTATTGTTTCGTGTGGAAATAAACAGAAAGGATTAAAAGTAGAAAATGTCTTTAAATTCACTGAAGATAAGTATTGATTCAATCTATAAACTAATTGGAACGAGTGTAACGATAAGAATGTTTTATCGTGATATCGAACTGTTTTATTTCAATCATCCTTCTCCTTTTATAGATACACTTTCTTTCTCCGGGGCGCGTCACTCAACCGGAGAGAACGAGAAGGAACACGACAAAGAGGAGGATAGAATATACATGACAAAGAGGAAGAGAGAATACACATGACAATGAGGAGAAAGTCGTTATGTACATTGCCTAGGATAGGCCGAGTGCTTATATCGGCACAACGAGCACATTCAAAACATGCTCGTATACGTTCTGATCGTCTCGTTCGCAATGCATTCCAAACATATGTTTCGAACGCGTTCTCTTTCCGTTCTCCTCGACTTGAGACGAGATAAAAAAAGAAGCGCTTCACATACTTCATGTTATCCTTTTATTTAGTGAAGCTCTAAAGCATGCTAATAGCCAGTGTTACACTTAGCCCTGTCTGGTGTACTTACAAATATTTGTCAATAAATTTTTTTAAGGCTAATCGAAACATAATCAACATTAAATTAAGAATAATAAATCATTTTTAAGGAACAGATAACATAGTCTATTCCTTAAAATAGAATAATAAACCCTTCAAACGAAGTGGGGGAAGAATCAACCTCTATACGTGGAATAATAAACCCTTCGCAGCACATGGTAACAGAATCTACCTCTAGGCGTAGAATAATAAACCATTTTTGACGAAGAGGTAAAAATAATCAACGGTTTACGTAGAGTAATAAACCTTCAAATCGAAAGAGAGCTAGGATCAACTCTTCTACGTAGAAGAATAAACTCTTCGACCAGAGAGGCTGATGAATCAACCCATGTGCGTAGAGTAATAAACCTTTCCAATCAAAAAGTAGAACAATCAATCTCTGTACGTAGAATAATAAAAGCTTTCAACGAAAGAGCGGAAAGATCAACCCATGTACGATGAATAATGAACTTTTTTCAACAAAAAAGAAGGAGAATCAACCCTCAACCGACGATGGAACTATTCCTGGAGATGCTAAGGTAGATAAGTCAATGTCTGTCGGTAGAATAAAAAACCCTTGTCCATGAAGTGGTATAAAATAGAGCATTCACGTACAATACTAAACCCTTTTTCTTAAGCCGTAGATGAATCAACTGTTGAACGTGGAATACTGAACCCTTCGCAGGCCTGGAAACAGAATCTACCTTTAAGCGTAGAATAATGAACCGTTTCTGTGAAGGGCAGCATACTATACCCAGAAAGGCAGAGTGATATACCCTCTTAACGAAAAAGTAGAATACTAAACCCGAAAACGAGTAATAAAATACCCCTATCTTGAAAGCGAATAACAATCTACTATCATCCGTTGAAGGATATTCTCTTACCGTAAAATCGTAGAATAATGAACTCTTATGTACCCTTCATATACCCTTTGAGTTTTCATAAACCCATAGCTTCATAAACCCTTCGACTAATAAACGCTAAAAGGGTTCATCCCATTGGAATAAACCCTTCAAGGGTTTATTGAAGAAGTTTTTAAGTGCAGGGGTAGATCATTACGCGGATTTTTTTATCAGTGAAGGGAAGGGTTTGTACTGTTGAGCGAATTGATTGACGCTGATGTTCTCAAATGATCACTCTCACCGAGAAACTAACAAATTTAAAATAGTAGCTGCTTTTGGTTTACCTAGGCCGAGATATTGGATTTTTCAGCGAATGTTCTCTGCAGGGCCCGCTTTCCCAGCAAAATCATATTTTCGAATTTGGACCTGAAACTTTGTAAGCATGGATGTCTCAATGAGACTAGCTTGTAGAAAGAAATTCAGAAGTTTTGGACAAACTCTCTCCAAGATATGAATCTCTCAAAATATTTGTGATTTTCTATAGAAGTTGTATGTTTTGAGAGATTCATATCTTGGAGAGAGTTTGTCTAAAACTTCTGAATTTCTTTTTATAACCTAGCCTCATTGAGTTCTTCATGCTTACAAAGTTTCAGGTCCACATTCGAAAGTATGATTTTGCTGGGAAAGCGGGTCCTGCAGAGAAAATTCACTGAAAATTCAATATCTCGGCCCAGGTAAGCCAAAAGCAGCTACTATTTTAGATTTGTTAGTTTCTCGGGGAGAGTGATTAGGCGTGGCACTTCAACTTTACTTTAGCCGTAAAGCTTAAAGTTTAAAGTTGTTTAAAGTCGCCTTTAAGCGCTTCTTTTTAATGCTTATTACTGTACTGACTTATTGAGTCATGCCTGTGAGACTCTCTGTAACAGATAAAACGCCAAAAAGAAGCATTTAAGAGTGACTTTAAACAACTTTAAACTGTAAACTTTAAGATCAATTTAAAGTTAAAGTGACACCCCTAAGAGTGATCATTTGAGAACATCAGCGTCAATCAATTCGCTCAACAGTACAAACACTTCCTTTGTGAGTTATAACATATGCTACCGCTTAAATCGAGAAGATTTGAACAAGACGACACAGGTTGAATATAGGTTTCGATTACGAATATGTTTCTAATCAAGACCCAAATGCTGTTCGCATCCATTTCAGATGAAGCTCAAGCCAAAACATATTTTTCTATCGCGGTCACTATCCAGAGAGTCCGAACATGAGTTAAATGAAGTTGGATATCATTTTTTACAGTCGACCATTGTATTCCTCATGATTAAATGAGTTTGTGCTATAATTTTCAGCTCAAACAGATGAAATTTCGAGGGAATATGTGCGAATCTTCTTCGTTTTTATGACAGTTGTAGTCGACAATGTTGTATTGAGTTTTACGCGAGATTTGTAAGGCGTCTTTGGAATGCCACATATAGGGTTTTGTAGAGCAGATCCCGGGCTACCAAACTCACTATGCCGCATACTGCTGTAATATAGCCATTTTGAGTTATAGCGATCGACTTTCTACACATGAATATCCAACCACAAAAACAAAAAATCTTCGACACTTTTTTTGGCATATTCCAGTTTGTAGAGCTCAGCTCGCTGATCATTTTGGGCAAAACAAATTCCTACTTTCATCAACAAATAACGATGATATGGTCAAAATACAGAAAAAAGTGAGGTAGAAAAAGCTAGTCAAAACTATTTTACGGTTTTTAGTATTTTGACCCTACTATCGCTATTTGTTGACGAAAGTAGAAAACAAAATTTACCAAAATGATCAGCGTAAAAATCTCTACAAACTGTGATACACCAAAACAAGTGTCGAAGATCTTTGTGTTTTTGTGGTTGACTACCCATGGAAGTACCCTTGTATCATTGCATGATATGTGTAATAGAACCGCGATTTTGCTGGTATTATTATATACGACTATTATCGACTTTAGTTCCTCTTAGTAATAATAGTAGAACTAGCATTCTCGGCAAAAGTTTTTGTTATATAATGAAATATTAAATGAACTGAAAACTCTCTGATTACGAGAATATCAAGTAAAAATTGTTTAAGGAACTCAATGATTATTCTACTTCTACAAAACAATTAGATATAGCATGTCTTGTAGCTTGAAGTATATCTATAAAAATAAACTATCTTATCTTTTGATTAAATCAAGTGATGTACTAGCAAAATCAACCATTCCACCTGTTGGTCTTGCGACAAGACCAATAACACCTTCTTCTTTAAAGAAACCAGATGCTCCACCATGTTTTGCTCCTCTTATTGGTTTTGATACAACCTCTTTAACACCATCAACAAACCCCTATTAAAAAATTTAAAAAAATCAGAAATAAATCTAAAATTCAACTATAATAGAGCAAGTATCAACAAACCATAACAACATTTTTTCCGCCCATAGCAATATGTGTCGGTGCTGTCACTCCTGGTTCTTTATGTCGAATATGTGATGCTTTATAATCTTCATCCAATGTTAAATTTTCTAAACCTTTTCCAACTACACTAGTTATTTTCGAAAAAGCACCAACAGTTGAACCAAATAATACTCGAACACCGGTTGCTACACCTTCAGCGAATTCCATTGGACCTTGAACCGCACCCTTACAAATAAAATACAAACATTTTTATTAATATTTTATTTAATTTTTACTTTATATGGTTCGTAAAAAAACGATTCAACACCTTCGGCAAGACCACGAATAACACCAAGTGGATTTCCAAGTACATTCAGTCCAAGTACTAATACATGAAGCTGTTTCATAAATTGATTTTGATAGTGAGCTGTAACTTCTTTTGTTATTTTTCTTGTCGTAAATTTGTCATTATTTCGTTCATAATAACCCAAGCTAGAAAAAAAAATTAAAATCGAATTCATTTACCAAAAAACAATAATAACTCTTACCGTAAAATAACATCTTGTACTTCGGCAACATTTAATGTTTGTAAAAGAAATCCAACTAATGGATATTCAGCTAATAATTCTTCGCTTGATTTGGATCCATGTATTGAAAAACTAACATGAATCTAAACATATTTGTTTACTTAGGAAAAAGTAAAATAATAATTTTTTTAAAATACTTTAAGTGGAGGAGATAAATGAATATTATCAAAAAACATTTCTGTTTCACTCGATGGACTCTCGATTTGTGCTTTAATAATAGCATTAAGTGGTTTTTGAATTTGTTCTAAATCAGTATTCATATTGATTCCCAATGGTGTACCATTCTATTGAAAGAAGAAGAAGAAAAAAGGAATCAATAAAGAAAATCGAAGAAAAAACACAAACGCTGTCTGTTTGTAAAAAGGCAAGAATGGCAACAATTAAACCTTGATCAATTTGAACAGAAAATTCTTGAATAAGTACTTTAAAATATTTAAATTGCATTATATTTGATTGTGCTGTTTTAGATTCAAGAACACTTAATTCAATAAATGGTTTTTCCGTATAATCACTTCCTGTTCCTTTTGAAATAACTGGATAAAGCATAAAAGGAAATATTGTATAATCAAGTTGATTATCAATTTGTACACGATTAAGACGTATATGTAATGCAGAACTTGATGTTGATCATGAATAATCAATCCACAGACCATATAATGCTTGTCATTTAGCATGTTTTTTTTTATGTTTAGACTGCATTAATGTTGCTGTTTCACCGTGAAATAAAACTTCCTTGAAAAAACAAAAATATATAAATTTTTATTTTGTAAGAAAAATAAAACAAGATTAATTATACTCGAAATCCATCGATCTCATATTTTTTCCTGTGAAGTTCTTTATCATCTGGATTTATTTCACATTGCACAAGATGATTTCTATAAAGTTCTTCTAAACGTGCATTTATATTATGTGATAAAGATTTAACACGATTTTTTTTTTTATTTCGGTCCAAACAACTTTTGATTTATTTAAACTTATATAAAGCATTTCTTCATGTGTTATATCATTAACAATAGAAATACCAATATCATGGATTCAGCTGGTAATGGCATCTATAGAAATAATTAATTAAGTTTTTTAAAATAAAGATCAAATTCATACTTTTTCAACTGTTTCTTATAAATTTACAGCCTCAGAAAAGAGTAAACCCGTTTGAATGCCATCAACAAATATGCTATAAGCTATTTTATGTCCACCATCTTCACCAAATATACCATTTGGAGACTAAAGAGAAAACAACATGATTCAAACATCTTGAAGACTGTTATATCTCTACTGTTAGCACCAATGAACCATTTCATCGGATGTAGTGAACAACACTTTTTATCTATGCATGATGAAGAAAATAAAATGTTTAGTTATTCATATCTATTATTAGCTGATTTTATAACTTTAACGCATAACATCGGTTGTCTAAGAAAGCGACGACTAAATTTTTATGCTTTTTTTATTTTAATTATTTTGAAAAAGAAAAGCAAAGTTCTGAACTCAAAAATAAAGTTTTTATAGAGCTCACTGTACCCGAACGAAAGCTTTTATTGCAGAGCTGAAAACAATTTTATTATCTTCGGATTTTAAGTTTTCTATCCAACGTCGGAAGGATTCCTAGAAACTCCCAGGTGTCTGAATCATCATATCATAAACCAAATGTAACCATTCAACTAATGATGCATATCGAGTTAACTCTAACGATTGAACATGATTGGATTGCTAAGAAACTATAAAAAATCTCAAAATCTCATCTTTGTATTTCCAAAAAGATATTTTGTTTTAGAAATTTTTCTTTGTCAGAAAACGAAATTACTTACAGTAAAGTCTAATTTAATTGACTTAGATCCACATGATACAAATAATTCTATTGGTTGTAATGGATCTGTCCATGTATAATAAACATAATTTGATGGTGGTAACATTTATTTCTGTTCGTCTATATCGAAACAGAAAAGAAAATCAACAAATTGAATTTTCTTCAAAAAATCAATTATTTGAACTTACACATCATTAGCTTGACAAAAAGAAACTAGATCATTGAGTAAGCAATTTACAATAAGTAAAGGTGATATCACCAATTTCATAATCTTCAAAAATAATTTTGACACCATCAAAATCTGTTGCTGTGACTTCAACAAAAATCGCTGGACGTTCTTCATCATCCATACGTAAAAGTGCTCGATGCTTTTGAGTCCTTTTAAATGGACTTGATGTTATCTGATTATCTGCATAACGAATACGTGCCGTAATATCTTTTGTATTGCGTGGCCAAAATGGAATTAACTGAAATTATTGCTTTTTTTATTAAATCAAACTTTTAAAAATTTAATTATTTACTTGTTCAGGATTTATTGATTCACATTTATTTTGTTTTTGATCAGATGCAGTTTCTATTATTTCAATTCCAATCTTTTAAAAACAAAAACGTCAATAATATTAAAATAAAACAAAATTCTTTTTCAACATACAGTTGATTTATTAATAATAACCATTGCAGGTGAGAGGGTAACAAGTTTTGTTAAACCAAATGAACTTGTTGCAATATCCACACAAATCTATTTTTTAAAATTTCTTTAATAAAACATTTATCTTTATTTAAATATTATATTACCATATATATTCGATTATTGGATACTTTACAACTTGTCAAACCGGTACTTTTAATAACATCAAGAGAAAATTTTTCCGACAATTTTGCCACTGTTGTATCACTTTGTTCACTCTCATGAATAAAAATTTGTCCCTGATGATAAAATGCAAAAATTTCATTTTATTATTCTATGGAAATCTTTTACTTTTTTGCTTGTTTCACTTGCAATATTTTCTGGACAAATTAAATAGGGTATTTCAATAACATCAATAAATGTTCGATTATTTTCAATCTATCGAAAAAAATAAATAAATAAAAATACTATAAAAAATAAGAATGATTTTACTTGAAAATCAATTTTAAGATCTGTGCAATTAAGAATCCAAAATGGTGAAAATAATAATAAACGATATGATTCATGATAAGCATCAACACGTAAAATCATTTTCTTTTAAAATGAAAAAATAAATATATGAAAATGTTTTTTTCCTAATATTTGTTGACCATTTTCATTATGAAATATAACAAGATGTTCATTTTTATCACTTTTTCCTTCAATTTTTAAATCAACCGGTTCAGATATCCATTTGATATTATCATATGATGGAATCTAACAATAAACAAAATTAATTTTCAAATAAAAATAAATTAAATAATTTACTGTAAAAATTAAATTAGAACTTCTTTTGCCAGATGTAACTAAATGCAATTGACTTGGTTTTAAAGCACATTTTTCGACATTCTAAATAGAAATGAATGAAAATTTAGAATCGCGTAGGCCGTGAAAGACGTTGTTGATTTATAATCAAAGACCGTATGTCAATATAGCTTCTCATTTCATTTTTGGAGAATTAACTAAAAGGATGGTGAAGAAATGTATCCCAAAATAGATAGAATAAAACAATATCCATCTGATCAGCTACATTGTGTTTCACATTTGAATCCCACAGGTAGAAAATGGCATATACTCATTTTTTTCTAGAAAAACAATCGCTTCTAACGACTGAAAATGTTCTATATTAGCAGAAGCGATGAACATTATTAATGAAGAGTTATTTGCTCAAATATCAGATACAAATTATCAAATAATAAATTGGCCTAACATATGAGATCTATAATTTCTTTTCGATTATTTCAATTTAATCATCTAATTAATTAAATAATATTTATTCGAAATAAAATCTTAGACTTACATCAATTGAACATTCAATATCAATTGGTAAAAGATTCGTTAAATGAAGTGCTGAATGAATATGAAGATTAAAACTTGCTCGATCAAGTTGATCAGTATTTTCTGTATAAGCCATAATTAATTCTTTAAAAACCTTCAAAACATATAAATATTAAAATTGAAAATTATCTCCAAAAATTCTTACGATAAAATTTGCTTCATTTCCATTTTTTAATTTTAGCATTCGTTCTTCTGCAAATTCTTTTTCCCAATCAAATGAAAAAAAATCATTTACTTCTTCACCTCTATACAAAAATATAAATGTATTATTTTTCTAATATATTCAATTAAAAAATCAATTTTACTCGTCAATTCCAATAAATATCGGTAAACTTGAATAGGCATAAAGTAAATCAATTGGTACATGATAATCTTTATTAACTTCAATTCTTGCTACTCGATGACGGTTTCTCGGATCAATTGAATCGACATTTAAAATCAGTAATGGTAATGTTGAATTATTAAAAATTCGAACAACTGAACTAAGAATAATACGTCGACGTTCATTTTGTATTTGAGCATCACAGAGCATTTGAATAGGCCAATTCGAATTTAATGATTGACCCAATTCATATACACGTTTCCATGTTCGACTTATGCTAACAGTTTTGACAACATCTCGCATCTAGAAAATTATTTTTTATTCATAAAGAAATAAACGTGATCTATGGCAACTGATTTTTTGGCTACTTAAAGATAACATGTTAGAATCAGATGTTTTTGGTGTTTTACGAATATGTGTTCAGAATTTCCTTCTGGAATAAGATTGGACAACAATCATCACATCGTGTCAAAATGACTAAAAATAGTGGTTGTACAGAATACTCTTTTGGTTAATATTATATGTCGATTGAAATCTATCAAATTCAAAATGTCAAATAGTTTTGTAGTGGCTCACGATGCAAGTTTTCCAGCTGATTAATGGCTTTGGAACTGGAAATATGTGCATCATGTAGACCTAAATGAGTTTTGAATCTAATGAAAAGATCGTGGGTTCTTAGCGTATTGCTACTCAGATACTGCATTTTAAATTGAATCTCGTGGCTCACCTAAGGAACATCAAGAAAACTGATTTTCGAATTTAGGCTAAAAAATATATACTAAAACAGATCTTAACCAAAGTAGTTTAAGGTGAACGTTTCAGGTATTTTGATTTGATTCTATCATGAAATATGAACACCGAATTTTCTGAAGCATTTGCAAAAAAAAACTATCTTCTTTAAGAATTGTTTCTACGAAAATTTTCAAGTCGAAGTTCGAAAATTAATTTTCTTGATGTTCCTGAAGAAGACCATGGTATCCATTGAAGAAATACCGTAAAAGAATAGTAACTCGGGAGAAATAATTCATAACTCATTTTGGTTTACATGATGCACATAATCGCGATTTAAAAGCAATTAATCAATTGGAGGGCTTACCGCTTTAGTTTTGTAGAGTAAAGTTTGCTCTGCAAAGTGTACTAATCACTTCTTGGTTGTATGTTGCATGGCAGATTGTAAAACTTGTGCATTTTCTTTTTTATCAATGTCGATTTCCATAGAAAGTGACTCTTTAGTGGAAACACGTAGATGCTATTTCGCTTTGTACAATCACAGTTTTGTGCTTTTTTCATAAAATTTACTGAACGTATATTTGAAAATAGCAAATGAATTCTGAGTCTAGTTATTGTGCTAAGACTTTCACACTATAGGTAACTGTAGTTTTTTTTTTACTTGGACAGTAAATTCTTGTCGACGTGTAAAATTTTGTTCATCCATAACTGAAAGTCTTCCAGCAGTTTGGTGTTTATTAAATACATTTAATGGAATAGATTCATTGATTTTAATGATGGATTATTAGCAAACTTTAAAATAAATTAATAAATAGAAAAGAAAAATAATAAACGTTTTTTCAACGTACTTGAATTCCATCTAAATGATCAATAAATATTTCTTGTACTGTTTCATTAAATAAAGATAA
>CAJNYU010003131.1:128730-178728 GCA_905331475.1 Rotaria socialis | reverse complement strand
CTGAAGCTTTTCTCACCTAGGAACGTAGCATCAGGTGGTTCCAGCAACATAAATGGGGGTGTAATTTCACGCAAGTGAATAATGTGCAAGTTTTCCATACTGCTTAAATGGCTAATAACTTGAAAATGTGTACATGGAAGAAGCAGTATTTCTTCTTCCTGTGCAAAGTATGAATGCCGCTTGATATCTTTTCCATTCAGGCACTCAATCACAAATAAAGTGCGTGTGCCTGATGTGCCTAAATATTGTTCGCTTTCGAGAACGCTAATTGAAGCCGTACACGAACTGAATGCCCACCACGTCATTTTGGCGCCCAGCTTGTAGTGCGAGCGTAAATCACCGCGTACCCCTCGCCAAACCGTACAGCGGATTGATGGCAACTTGTATAAGCCAGTTAAAAGTAATTTTAAATAAGAAAACCAAGGAACAAGTTTTCTTCGATCTTCTAAACGAAGTGTTCCATTTAAGACAAAGTAAAGACTGGGATGACTAGGATCCCATTCGATTGTATATAAAATGATAGCGGCTGATTCATCCGGAGTGAGTTCATCCGTTGGATTTTCTGATCTGTTCGTAGCGGTCCAGACGCGTGCGTCAATATCATGGACCAATTTGCGCAATGGCACAACAGCATCAACTAATTTCACTAAACGCTCTTCTGCATACCCACGCAGAGGAGTCAGTGAATTTAAACGCTCTGCGCTAGCATCAAGAAGACGACTATTGATATGAGTCATAATAGTCTTATATTTATCTAGAGCACAAAAAAAATCAAAAGAATGAGGCTATGAATGGATGGGGTATGGGAGATCTACGGTGTATATTTTATGAGACGATAGAGACGCTACTATACACGGGAAGCCAGATGAATATATAAGCGCAAATGGGTGGAACTATGAGTGAAATGACTAGCTGCGCAAAAACTCGATTATGACTGAATGAATGATCTAAGATGTGATGCTATGGTATAGATTTCGAAAATTTTAGTTAAAACTAGCACCTGATTTTCTTCTCGATTTGTGTTGGATCTCCGATTGACGATGTGCAGTAAAGAGCTGATTCCTCAATCGAATAATACCATTTCCGATGGGCTCATCGAATAAAAATTGGTCTGGTACGTGGGACAGCGCTTTTCATGTCTTGAATGACATGCAAATGCTCCCAGAAAAGCATCGCCTATGCTGTGTTCTCACCCCACACCCACACCCACCGTAAAGAAGTGTTGTTAGTATGGACTTCCTAACAATGTTTTTTTTCTGTTACAAAAAATATTTCTCTTCCATATTCAATATTAATTAGTTGATTTTAAAAGAACAGGTACTGATGAAATTCTCTGAGACACTTACTTTAGTTAAAATACGTGTATTGCAAGACGATGAGAATTGAAAAACTCCAAGAGAATGTCTGCAGAATGTTACTTGAGTAAATAATGGGTGTTGTGGACGCTTTGTGTTTTCTTTTTAGTGAAGGTTTTTTTGTGATGTATGCCGCTGTCTTTTCTTCGTTCTCTATTTGTGTCAATAAAAAAAAAGAAGAGAATTTTCACCGAAAGAGCATAAAACGTGTACTCATCCAAGGTTTCATTTGAGTAGATGGCTTGCATGAAGAGAATGGGTAAAAAGAGCTTCTCTGCTGTTTTTAACAGTGCGTTAAAATGAATTGAAAAAGCAAGAGTTAAAATCAACATAATCGAATAGTATGCTTTTTTTAAAACATGCCTATAGATTTAACTATACATACAAAGCAACCAAGACGCTACTAGACTGAAATTACTTATTTCTTCATAAATTAAATTTTTTACTCATATTAAACCAAAATTATGTAAACACACCCACAATACTATTAATTTGTCTGCTTGGGTATTGTCTTCAAAACTGGAGACCTTCTATGACGATCTTTAATATAATCTGATGTAAAAAAAAATACAAGTGTTCATTATATGAGACTATAGATTGAAGTTTGAACTACATATAGATTATGAAATGAATATATTGTAAAATTGAGGGCTACCGCTTTGAATATTCGTTCAGAATATATGTTCTTCTGAATAGGAATACGTATTCTGAGGAATAATAGAGCATGTAACATTTTAAGTGAAACCAATAAATTATTGTATAATCTTTCACGATAGTGTCATTAGCATTCAACTGATAATAAATAATGTTTTTGATATTAGAAACAATCTTATAATTTATCTTTATTTATTTCATAAATTTTCAGGAGGCGACTTGATTACTCCTGTTTCTCTTTCTCTTATATACTCATGTCGTGAAAATCACCGCGATTTTGGTGATTTATCGGAAAAGGAACGTAAAATCGCGATTAATCGGAATTCTTTTACAATCACATTTTAATACATTGTTAAAAAATTAAAATTTTGAGACAAATATACAAAAAATATACGTTCAGCCCATCAGAGTAGGTTTTTAGACGTGGAAATGGAAATGTTGCGCAAGGAAAAAAAATATTAATCAAACTGTCGCCATACGCTAATTATTCCGTTTTGTTTTTGTTCAATTCATTATCAGTCAAGTGGAAATCTGAGATAGTAAACAATGCGAATCACATCATTTCATATAAATCAAGAAGATAAAATATTCGTTTGTTTCTGATTGACAAGTATCTGATGTTTAAATCAGATGTAAAAGTATTCAACACTGATCTGAATATTTCAAGAAATGATGCACACCTAGACAAGAGATGAAGAAGTCTACTTGCTTTATTTGTGTCAAAAAAAAATATGAATGCATATTACTATCGAAATATTTTCAAGAAAACTGAACAGAGTGAAAAATAAATTCATGCTTTGCTATTGCATAACTCCCACGAACGAATTCGATGTAGATCCAATGAAGAAGTTCATCTTCTGATCTATAAAACTTTACATCGCCTGAGCAAACCAGAATATTTTAATAACAGCTGGTGCAAAAGTAATGAGTGTATAGGTGTTAAAGAACAGAGTATACACCCCCCTGCACCCTCTCCTGTTTTGACGATAGAAGAGCGGTGTGTTATAAAATAATTATTAAAACGTAATAGAACACATTAATTTTAGGAAAAAAATCTCAATTAAAGAAATATAATACATATATTTTATATTTTTAAAAGTGCAAAGAAACGATATTCATAGATAAAGTTGACTACATAATCATCTTACTGTTGAAGAAGTATTAACGGTGTGTTACCTATGTTAGCAATGATTCAGTAATGTATGATTAAATAAATTGACTACGTAAGATCAACACAAATCAATTCATTTCAGAATGAGGGCGTGGATGTAGAGAAAAGGAATACTACATCCATCTTTTTTATTCAAATAAGCATTTAGAAAGAGATACATTGCCAATAAACGATCGTCTACGCCGTAGAAATTCAATCAAATATTAAAATAATGTTCTAAAATGTTGAACATTCAATGCTAAGCCATGCGCCGTTTTCTATTTAACTTTTCCAATCACTGATGCACGAGTAGCACCTCCTAGTAATAGAAATGAGAAGCTATATATTACTGTGAGAGTCATGACAAAACGTTACTTACCACAAGAGGTTTTGTTGATAGCAAACATCTGTACGCGATAGTTATAAGAATCGCATACATACTCTAAAATTCATATTCAACGTCATCAAACTATGAACAAGAGTTAGTTTTCTGTATGAGACGTACGTTATTTATGAACTAGCCTACAAATTGCCCTCACGGTCAAAAGCCAGATCTTTGGGATGTTCGAGTAGTTTGGCCGAAGAACCTAGACCGGGCCCCCCAGCTATGATAGTACCGGCCTGAGCGCCTTTTAGCCAGCGAACGATCCGCTCATTATATGTATCGACAACATAGATCGAGCCGAGCCGATCGACAAAAACTGAAGTAGGAGAACCTATGTTATTTGAATTAATACCTACGCCAGTGCCACCAGCGACAATTTCTCCCACTGAAGCATTTAGCGACCATTTCATCACTCGACTATTGGCTGAGTCAGCAACAAATGCCGAGCCATCACGATCAACATAAAGTTGCTGTGCTAGAAAGGGTGTGAATGTGAAATGTGGATGTACATAAAAGGAACACTCACACTCGATACTTTCATAACCACATTCACACAAAAGAAACATTTATTCAAGCTTTCTATTAAGGGAGTAAAATAATGGTGTCACTTATTTTGGTATGTCCTAAGTATCAGAATGTGCAGATTTCTTGATTCTGGATAAAATGAATCGAAATTCTTTGAAATTTTTTAGATGAACCTGTTCAAACTCTATCAAACTGACATTCACTTCTCGATTATTCATTTACATCAAGATTCAGTTGTTTCTTCGGGAAACAGAGAGATTCTACTTAGATCTGTTAGAGTCTTGAGACAGAAATGCGTAGAATGGCCACTAAGAAATTCAATATCAGATTCGAATGTTGACATCAAGGAACAGACATGAAATTGTTATGAAAAATTTATCACTTGATTTCTCTCAAGATACTAAATACTTGCCAATCGTAGAATAAACAATTTCACCCTTGAATTATCAATTAAATTCATTGTCTGTGTTGTTATATGCTAGAAAATTCTTTGTAATTTTTTAAGGGCTTCTACCAATTTCCTATAAACTGGTGCCAAATAGTTGCTAATAGAGGATCATCTGATATCTTGGGACAATATATCTGAAAATTGTTAGTTTCTCATTTTTCTTGTACTATTGTGTCTGGTTGAGCTAGCAAGTTTATCGTACTAATATCAAGCAATGAACACGATGAGAAATTCAACTTACAACCGCGAAATTGAGTGAGAGCAGGTCCACTGCGCACACCTGCGATGACTTGTTGAAATTCTCCGTTCTTCGTGTATTTGACAACCTGTTCTCCCTGATTATTCATTACAGTTAGATATAAGCTCTGCTGATCTTCTTCGTCGAGGGCTATACCCCTTGCATTAATATTCGAGATAATAGTTTCAGCGTTTTTTGCACCCTTTGCCAATCGTTGCACACGATGGTTATTACTATCAATCACAAACACAGTGCTTTGGTCGTCCATTGTCAAATACTGAGGGTACCATAGTTGATCGCTACCATTTCCTGCCTTCATATCGCCTAGTATTATTTGTCCATTTGATGCATTTCGATCCCACTTCATGATACGATTATTGCTGCTATCGGCTATCAAGAGAGCATCATTGTCATTGGGATCAATGAATATGCCAGTGGGGTGAGCAAGCTGGTTAAGAGCTACGCCGTGACCATTGCCTCCCGCCACTGTCTGTCCTTCTGATTGCCAAGTTGCTGTAGTACAAAGGCCATCAGTAGCGTTTGGTGGCGGAGAAGTAGCTAGAAGAGAGTATAGGCTCATAGTGCCCATTCCAAGAAGAAATGAGCATTTAGCTTACTCGGAGTCGTAGTGAGAGGAGGACAAATGATTGGATCAGCTAATTTCATGGAGTAACAAACGGATCTTGTATGACATCTTGGATGTTTGACACATATCGCGTTCGATTGGACACAAGTGACATTATCATTTTCACATGGTATTAAATTGGAAAAGCAACTCTCTCCGATATATGCGCAAACACCTCCTTCAGCATCTCCTCCGAGTTGAAGCCAAGCGCAATGAATATTTGACGAGCACTGGTCATACTTGTTGAGTTTACACGTTTGTGACGAGGCTAAATTAAGGAGAGCAATGATGATAGTCAAACCGGTTGATAAAAACATTTTTTTCACAATGGTCTCAATATGCACACTTCGATAAAGTATATAAATCTACGCTTAAATTACAATTCACAGTTATCTTCATATGTGCGGCTTGCATTGTGTGCATAGGGATATATCAGAATAATTGGACAGAAAAATGAAAGTCCATTAATCACCTCGATTTTATCTTCCCTTCGATTTATATTGTAGGGTAGAATGACGTAGACAAGTTGAGAAATGGCCTAAAAAAGAATGTGTTCCAAGAGTTTGTCAGTGAGCGTGGTGTTTGAGTGGTTGTGAGTGCAGATCTGTGACTCAGTGTATAGAGATATTTGTATGATCGCTTGCATTCCGTATCCACAACCGAACCGACACTGTGGACCATTTTTTACGTTACCGAAAGTTATTGAATTTATTTTGAAATTGTTTGACATTTGTAATGCGAAAACCTTTACTTCCGTTTCTGATCTATTTTTTCTAACTAATCTTACATGTTGTCTTAGAATATGTCGCAATGTGAAAATAATCTAAAATTCCTATGCTAATATCTACTTCAGTAGTGGCTATACTGTCTGCATCGAGCAAACGCAGTTTTTTTTTCATACTTTAGGGGTGATATTTGAGTCTATCATATTCGTATCTAGTGATTACCTATCTTCCTATTAATTTGATAGAATGAGTCCAGAAAAGTAGCGAAATTTGAGATGAATGAGAATTACCGCAGTGTTGAAACCTAGTTTCCAGCTGGTAGTTAACTTTCCTATCAGTAAAGCTCACTGTGCAAGGTATTGCCACTGCGCAAGATTAGTTTCATTGTATATGACTGGATACAAACATAAAATCGATCAATGAATGCATGCAAACATCTGAAATTGCATTGTATGATGAATCCCTGATAAACAACACGAAAATGTGCACAAAAAAAACATTTTTGTACAGCTAGGAAAAAATTAAATCATATGAGATATTGTAATTTAAGTTTATGTTACACACATCCCAGGAAGAACAATCCAATAGCTGGTTCCAACCCGATTCGATCGGATTCATTCACCTGGGATTGCGCAAGTCGTTGCACACGTATAAATATAACAGAAAACGTATTATTTCTACCATTGCGTAGCATTGAGAAATGAAACACACATAAATCGTAATAAAAGTGTAAAATATGCGCCTACCACAGTATTCATAGTCAATGACTGCTCACCGAGCATGACATGGCTCGGTTCTATCGTCATTTAGTACAAGAGGTTCATTTCAATTACGTACGTGCCGCAGCAAGTTTTCTTCTGCAAAGCACAATTCATTGCAGTATTTTTCTTTCAACAAGTTTCAAGCAGTATAACAAGCAAATTGGAGCAAAGAATTTGTCAAATTTGAGATAAAAATTGCTTAGAATTTAGAATGGTACTCGATGATGAGCTCGAATCTATTCGAAAAGCTTTCATTGCAGCCGCTTGTGGGACCAAAATGTGGAACTCACGACCAGTATGTGGGTGTCAATAACGACTAAAGATTAGTATACATATTCGCACAACCTCATTACTGTAAAATTTTACCAAAAAGTATTTGTGGAAATTTTTGAAAAAATCTGTTTTATTTAAGCTACTTATTAGTTTTTTACTGCTTATAGTGCTCCGAATTCATCGCGATAAAATTAGTCTTTTCGGAAATTTTTTTACGAATATTCTTAGAATCAAAAACTCCAAATCCTGCATGTTTCATAAAAATCTCTTGCCTATTTTCTGTATGTGGTATGCTTTCTTTTCGTATTATCCGCATGTTAATGTCATTCAATTACGACATCTATTCACAAGAATTTTGCAGCAATATCAGTTCAGAGAAAACCATTCGTCCAACATACGAACCATATAAAATTACAGCTCTCAGCTTACTTACTCAATTGCTGACTGCGTTTTCGAAAGTCCGTCCATTCAATTTTTTTCTAACTTTTGATCGATTAAAATATGGCAAGTAACAGTGACGAAGTTGTTAGCAATAACAACACTATGATATTATCAATTCGATTGATTCGTTCGTTTGAACATCGAAATATGCGTTATTTAATATTACGTTCTATTGATTCATCGGGACAAATGACTGGCAAAGAACTCAAAGAGCACATTCTAACAAGTTCGTAATCTTAGTCCTCAGGTGAAATTTTTCGGAATTTTCCCTCTTGAAATTGTTTGCTTTTGATTTTCTTGTTTAACTTTCAGTGTTGCCCAACGAAAAACTTCCACCACCATTTAAAACATTTGCATTTGGTAATAGAAACTAAAATAAAATTGTATTTTTTTTACGTATCATATTTTATCGGTGTTTAGATACATTGAAGATTGAACATTTTCCACATCAAGCAAAAGTAATTACTTGTATTAAATCTTAAATATTGTATTTTTTTCTTCCTTAGAGTAATGATTTAGTGATTCGTCGAGATGGCGATGAGCAATTATTAATTCAAGATGATAAACGCTTATGCGATTACAAAGTTGTTGATGGTACTGAAATTGCATTTTTTAAAGCAAGTGATTATGAACTCTACAAAATAAATCCAGACATGCTTATGGACTAATAATTTATTGTATCTCATCGGATTTTTTTCTATAGTAAAATCTTTTTTGTTATAATAAATGATTATGCATGATTATATTGCTATTGGTGAAAATGTTGATCTAGCTTTCATGGAGAATATATCAGAAGGACATAGAATAATCTATAAAAACAAATGAATATTCAATTGACTTTTGATTTATTGAGGATGTTTTGGTACCGACACAGACAAATGTTAAACGCAGATTCAAGAAAATTCTCCGGTTTATATTTTCAAGTCACATTTCGTATCCTCACAATAATCATAAAAGTGACACATCTAACTTGTTGTGTCGGCATCACCTGACTAAAATCAACCATATCGTAATAGACAAGCACCAGCTCCCGACATTCAATTGATAAATTTCATTACTTATTTTTCCCGTAGCTAACAGAAAGCAATGGTGATGCTAGTTCGAAAAAAACAGAGTTAAAGTGAAGTTAGGTTTTTTCCAATCTTTTGATTATAATCACTGAGAAATAGTATCTGTACACTGCCAAATGTTATGTTGTTCTTTTCGATTGTTTGATGTTTGTCATACGACAGATGAGCTTACGTGTATTAATTAGCCTTTCTCTTTTGATGTTATTCTATCGATTATTATTGATCGCGTAATTTTGATTGGCGAAGAAAATTAAAAGAATTGTTTTTTCTCCTTCTCTCTTATCCTCTCAATATTATTATAAGTAACATTCAGTTTATATTACATTTCATTGCATCGTTCAATATCCAACATCGGCTAAGTATTTACCAAATTTTCGGGTTCATTTGTTCGCTGTATTCTAGGGAAGATGGAATCTTACTATACATCACCGTCATATTATTATCAACCATCATGTCCTCTTCATGATTCTTATGTTGATCCTTGTTGCACATATCCACCCCAGTCGACTCCATCCCATTATTACCCATCTTATGTTGATCAATCGTCACCACAAATTGTTCACTACAATAACTCAACATCTCCAGTACAAACTGTTCATTCCACTAGGCCGCTTAATTCAACTTTTGAATTAGGTATGTTGGGACTATCGTAGAATTAGTAAGTTTTACAATTTTTGAATTTTAGCTCCTCCAGTAGGACGCCGCCGTCGTCAACGCACCGTATTTTCAAAAGATCAAGTCGTCGTACTTGATCAAATCTTTGAAAAAAAACAATATCCTGATATTCAACTTCGTGAACAACTTTCTCAACGACTCGATGTACCCGAAGCTCGAATTCAAGTATGTTGACCTAAAAATTATCACCGAAGAAAACTTAATTTATGCATAGGTTTGGTTCAAAAATCGCCGAAGTCGCGCACGAACAACACATAAAACAAAATACTAACACGAAACAATCGTCGGCATAGTGTTCATAAATATTTGTTGTTTACTTTTAGTTAAATAAATTTCGTATAATATTCATTGAACGACAGTTATAGGCGCTAGTCGACGATTTATTCAGAATAGTTTTGATTTCAAAAGAAAATAAGCGGCATATTTTTAGTTATCATTGATTCTAATTGATTGTTGGTTCATTGAGACAGTTCGTCGTATTCGATTTAGTGGCTCGACTTCTCGGTTTTTATTTTCATACGGTTTCATTCGTTGTAGTAGAATGAATTGAAGATTTTTATCCACATCTATACATACAAAGTTTGATGAAAAGAAAATTGATATGAAATGTAGCGTTACTTGTCAATTGTGTCTCTATATGACTATCATCGATTGAACAAAGATCACAAGTTTCCGGCGAACATGGCATTTGGCTAACTTCAGCTATGATATGATCCATTGCAGCATCATACTTCTCCTGATCTGGCGTACATAAACGTCCTCTCCAGACAACGTGACCTAAAGAAGAAGTTGATATAACACAGTTGGATAGTTTAATGATCCGAAATTACCCGAAAAATTTAAGATGAAATATAAAGGTACTCCGGCAATCGAAAGGATTTCATGCACCGGTGTTTCGTTGTTTTTCCGTTCGTCTATGAAAAAACCACAGAAAGCAATTGTAAGAAATGATGCTTTATTTATTTTTTTGTTTCTTACATTCGAAATCTTCGGATGAGAAGTCAGTATAACATTGAACATTTGTGAAATTTTCAGTGAGCTCTTTCAACCCATCAATATCATTTTGATTACAATTAATTGATATAAAATTATACTAGAAAAGAATCATCGTGAAAGAAATCATCTAAATTTTTCACAATAAAATAAATAATTACTTGTGAAGAATAGGTTGACGCATACTTTGACAAATAGTTAAGATGAACTCTCGATGGAATACACTGAGCAACATAAAATAAAATTATACTGAATCGATTAGATTGACCTAGTGACGGAAGAGAAAGAATTTCATTTTTATTGAAATCATAAACTTGAATTTCAGTCATCATTTTCGACGGTTTCATAACGCCTTGATGAACAGGTCGTGGCTGTTGTTTTTCATATGGTAATGTTTCCAGGTATGAACAACTATGTAATTGAACAAAATGCTTTAAAATTAGAAGTTCAGTTCGAATCTAAGAGCAACGGGTTCTACTGGATCGCAACATCCTAAGTATCGTACCGGTAAAAAAGTATAATTTAAAATATTTGCGTAGCTTAAATTACATTTGAGTAAATATTTCATTTTATAAAAAAATCGTCAATAATAATATTGTATTTCGTAGAGTTTAATAAGAGAACATATAAAATACTACTTTGAATAGAATAGATTCTAATAAGAAAGAAATGACCTTGTCTACAACAAAATTTTCAATTTATACGAGATACATAATCAAATTTTCATATTTACAAATTATCTTTTGTATTTATAGTTAAAAGTATAATGGAACAATACTCATTATTTTCGAACTTATATTTTAACAAAAAACAATTTTCATCGCATCTTAAAGAATCCCTAACAATGGTACAGTATTATGTGAAACCTCAACAAAACCTTTTTCTCTCAAGTATATAATTTGTTACATATGTAGATTTGATTAGAAATCAAATCATAACTTATCTCTATGATCTTACCTTCGCGTAGATCGTTGTTGGCTAAAATGAGCACAAAAGAATGAAAAATGATGAGAGGCTTCAACTAAAATTGTCTTTGATTTTGTTCCATAGAGAGCCGGTGTAAGTAAAACAGCTAATTCGTAAGGTTTATCTCGTCGAGGTAACTAAGAATATCAAATACTAGAACAATCGAACAGTCAATTTTCAATCTTACTTCAAATGGCAAATTTCTAATCGTTCCAGGAATAGACGCTGAACTTTCTTTGCCATCAACAATCAAATGATAACTCTTAGGAATATTATCATTTGATTTTAATTCAATATTCAAGTTGACATGAATGGAATCTTTAGAAAAAAACAAAATACACGAGTAATGAACAGATCAATTTCGAAAGAAAAACCTGTTAAATAAGTTAAAGTTGAAAGTATTTTCATGAGTTGATTTTCGCATCTTTCAGATAGACGTTTTGTTTCCGCACTAAGACCAAAGAGATGAAAATAGAAAGTGTTTAAAAATCATTTTTACATAATTATGATTCTTACTTATCTCGAAGATTAGCTACAAGATAAGCCATATCAATCAATTGCTTTTCTTGATTTGCATCAGTATAACTACATGTTAATATGGGTCTAGTAGATTCATTTCCGCACTCAATTCTCATTGGTTTAGATAAAATAGATTTTTTTGAATCGGCAAGTTTCATTTCCAACACATGAAAATAAACACCTTTTGGCAGATCTTCTATCCATACTTGACGACATTCGGGAGGATTCGGTCCAATTTCACTTAATAATTTCTTTTCAGAATCATATATATAAACCTATTTTCAGGAAGAAAAAACAAGATCATCCGCGTATGTTTACGATAAAATAAAACAAACCGTATAAGATTCGACATTTCCATCGTGGATTGATGTTGGATTTTTCCAACTAATAATTAATTCTTTACTGCCATTTATAAAAGCCTCACGTTTAGGTAATGTTACTCCGGGCCACTTGATCATGACTGGAATGGAAGATATTGTCTTGCCGTCTTTTCGATACATCTTATAGACGAAACAACATCGGTAATTATTTTTGTTCGATCTTTTCCTATAGAACAAAAAACAAATCTTACTTCTAATTCAAAAATATATCGTTTTCCAAATTGACCATCATTAATAATAAATTTATTTTCTGTTGGTGGTAGAAGAACTTTTGCAGCTCCATTTATTCTTAATTTATACATCTCGATATCAAGTAATTTAACTAATTTCGATTGTTCCCATTCAAGTACAATAAAATCCGGCGTTGATTTCCTAAAGGAGAAAATTATTTTGGAAGGAAATTGATTCATAACATACGCCACACGAAGCATGGGTGCTTCATTCGATGCGACAGTTTGTATTTGTGCATGTTCCGTCGAATACAAAACTCGATTTAACTCATCAACAGTACATACATGTATATCATATAAATGACCGGCTTGAACTTTTTCTATAACAGCATCTTTCATTTTCCGTGATACACATAGAGAATGACTCTAATCAAGAGAAAAATTCATTTAAAATGAGAATGCAAACAAAACAAGGAACATTTTACTCGGTTAGTATTTAAACTTTTATAATGTATAACGCATTGTCGACTATTTCTATGTTTCGGTAGATCACTCCAATCAACATGAATATGGCCATTAGATAAGAGTTGTAAGAAAATTTCAGCTCGTTGAATTTTCGTTTGTGCTTGTGAATTTATTGCATGGAGTAAAAGAGCGTCAGACTCAAATTCTGGCATGTCACTGACTTTTACGTATGTCTGATTGAGATGTGTTGCAAAGTTTCTTTCTTCTTTTTTTATTCTTCTCGTTTGCGTTTGGTTACACGCATAGAAAAAAAAATTGTTTTTGCAACTGGAAGAAAATCGACTCGAATTCTTTTTTTCTTTTTTGTTGGTGCTAAGAAAAACATCCAAACGCATTAGCAACAAAAAACAGAAAAACATTAAAAATCAATTGCAACGATCAGTTAACTACTCGGAATTTCTATTTTTGAAATAAGAATTCTCTCTTTCCCTGACTGACCAGAAACAAAATTATATATTGCGAATATTTCGAATTGTTGACAGTCGAGATATTCGAGTTTATAGTCATATGGAATTAAGAACATTATTTTCTTAGATTGTTTTTATGTCCATTACATCACATAACAGATATACGCAGTGTACTCTGCATCTAAAAATCGTTTCTGAAATAAATAGACTACAGTGAATCTTTTAGAAATCATTCTTTTTTGGCGAAAGAACTATTTTATGGCTGAATTCTTTTGTTCTTTTCTTTTTGAGCATGACAAAATGAATATTTTATCAGTAAACAAGTAAATAAAATGATTTCCGCCTTTAGGAAAAAAAGTACACTCAAAAATATTATTTGTTGGAGAGACGTTCTTTTTTATTCGGTAAAAGATAGGCTCTTGTATTTTGTTTTGTGGAACAAAAAGCAAGTGATCTTAACCATTTAATATCTATTGAAAAATAAAACCAAGGTTTTCTAATATCGAGTCGTTATCCAAATCTAAATACATACTGTCAACCTACCCATTTGACTTTCAGTGAGCCATATGTTACATTTTTCTCTCTCTATTCAATTTATATTTACACCATAAAAGAAGTGTGTTCTTATCAGTAACTTGATTGAATACTATCACTCTTCAAGCTTATATGTTAGTAACAAGTTGGCAATTCAAAATTTGCATTCGACAGAATTCGATCAAAGCCCTGAAAAATATTATTGCTGCATAATAATCTAGAATAACATTAAAAAAGTTCGAAATATACCTTAAAAGCTCGGTCATATAAATTTTGATACGAATTAATTGATTACAAACGGATTATGGATGCCATTCGATTCGTGAAGAAGCTAATTTACAATGACAGAATGATAGTTTCTGAGCCCTGATATTGCTAAGTTTCATGATGAAAGCATCACCTGAATATATCAAAAACAACATTTTCTCTGGTAGTTACGCGACGAACTCCATTCAACCATGACAAAAAATATTTTACTCAAATTTCATATTGTTGGCATCTTCTCAAAAAGAAAGGCAGCGATCGTGTTATGTCTTTTATGACTATATTCTTTAGTTAATTCAAGATAAAGAGCACGCATATTTATCTGCCTTCCTAGAAAAAACTCCATACATATTGACTCATGATTCATTGCTGATGCAACATAAAAACAAAATAGAAACCCGAAGAATCTTTTTTTTATGATTTACGCTTTATCGAATTACATCTTGAACTGAAAACAGTTAACTGTTCGGAGGTAAATAAAAAACAAGACCACAAAAACAACCTATAATGTGGTGACCTTGAGTCCTTAAATATGCCATATTCAAGAACAGAACCGAAAAAAAATATATAAGATCAATAATCAGTAATCGTGTTTTTGTCAAAAGGAGACCTATCGGTTAAAGTTTTCAACGCATATATTCATTATTTTTGTCTCATTCTTTTTGCAAAAACAATACGCAAACTATCGTTATTCACTTTCTTTTTTTGTTGATATTTTTTCTAAAAAATAGCTCGACAATTGGTTTCCGTCTTTAACATAATTTTTCTCTTTTTTTTTTCTTCGCAGCTAGTATTTCAAAAGAAGAACAGCTACGACATCAACGGACACGTCAGACGACAACAGCACGTCTAGAGAGCATAGGAAACGATAAAAACAGGCAACGCTAATATCACAATGACAACAAAGATGATTATACTGCGCGCAGATTCAACCATTTTGTAATTTACAGAAAAGCTAAAGGTAAGAAAAGATTAATCATTATTTTCTACGAATCACAAACGAATATATGATTTTTGTTTTGAGCAGTTTCTATGATCAATATATTTTCGTAGCCTTGTTCGATATGAAGTGGATGCCAATTGTTTGATGCGTCACCTGCAGACTTAACCAGTCTTTTCTCTCTGTTGTTTTCATAGCCTTGAGCCTTTTGGAACTTAACGTTCCTTGTTGTTATTCTGATGACAATACCATTTTTACTACTATTAGTAAGCGCCATTCGTCAAAATGCATATCAATATATCACATTGGACATTTTTATGTTCTCCGCATTATCGAAATTTAGAGAGTCTGAAAATGATTCAATACGAATATCATTTTCGATAGGATTAGTCAACTGACTGGTGGGTAGTTTTATTTTTTCTAATTTTTAATTATACTAAAACAATTCTTTTCTTTTTCTATTGTATTTTTAACTCATAATTAAAATTACGTCTCAGGAGGGAGAAAAACAAAGCATATTCTAATGGGATTGTAAAACACTAAACACATTCTAGCTGATGAATTGTTTTTCTATTAGAGAAATAATTTTAAATGAAAAAGTAATAAAGCAAAGATAGAAGTCCAATAGAATAGCGATAATTGGAGTCTTTGATAGTACTAGATTTGTGCAAAAACAGTTATGTCAATATTTGTTGAATAATCTGTATAATCGATCATCAGTTGAAATCTTTTTATTTTTTCAGTTTGTTGGCCGTTCGCTGATGCTCAACATATTCGCACGGCAACAATTAAAGTTATTCAATACGTCAGCGTGCACCTTAATCTGATATTTATAGAGTAGTATTTAATTTTTCAAATGTTTTCTAATCATATTAATAAAAAGAAATATATATTTTTTAGTTGCCCGATCGTTTCTTTCAATGACTGAAAGTTATTTAACCACAGATATTATTGTTATTATCGTCTTGGTAGTTGTACTAAGTTTGTTTTACTTATTTGAATGTTCGACGAAAGAAAACTGTGCATTTTGATTTGAAATCTATTTTAGTTTTAGTCGGTATAGGTGCTTTTCTTATTCATTTTTATTGGACAAAAATTGGTGTTTCTGAAATTTGGAATACAACCAAATGGAGTTCAATCCGCAGTTCAATTTATCGCACAATGACTCGTATTAGTCGAGCAAGTCGCACTAAATTTGCTCCTGGCCAGTCTTACAAGAGTCCAAGCGCCTATAAAAATGATATCGACGATTTTCACTCACCGGACGACATGTTAGAAGGTAAAAAATCCCATCCTGTTATTACGTCGTATGTCATACCCACCGAACGCTTATCTGGAAGTAAACCAGAATCGCCAAATCCATATCACAGTCCGGTATCTCAAAATTATGCAACTCAAATTGGTCGACCCATTGATGATACAACAGTTTATAATATTCATGAATATGATAACAAATACAGTGATCCATCTGCTATTGTACAAGAAAATCGTTTCTAAACAATGATAAGTTCCTATCGATAGAAATATTTATTTTTGTTTTTTCGTTTGTACTATATCAGTCGTAAATCTTTTTATTTGCTCATAATTTATTGTTTTCTAAGATCTATCAAGGACAGAGAAATTAGCAATTCAAGAAAATTCATAGATACCTACGGATACAACTCAAACATTGATAACTTCTGACCTTCATAGGATTATGGATGTAGTTTCCATGATTGTGAGAAGCTATAGATGTTAGATTCGTATACGTGCACCTGTTGAATTGCTAATCTCGAAATCTTGAGGGTGTGAATGTCTTTTGCGAACATAAGTGAGACTTTCGGTGATATCTGTTGTTTCTAGTAAATGTGATTGCATAAGAAAACCTATGTATGTGAACTCAAACAATGCGTATTCATAAATTTTGCTTTTCTTTTGATAAATTCTAAATTTAACATGTAAATGTTATATTTTATTATAAAAATAATAAAAAAAAAAAACGCCAACAAATCACAAATGAATCTGACAAGAATGATTAAAAAATAATATTTTTCGCTATTGATCGATCGATTTTTCGTATCCTAGACCTTGCCGACGATTACGAATATTGATTTCAATAGGAGTTTTTATTCCATTCTGATTTAGGCCAAGACCATTACCAGGAGTCCAACCGATTTTTTCTAATAATTGATGACCGACATTGGTCGAATTAATTGGTGTGACAAAATTATCTATGATTGATATTTAAAATAAAAAACGCATCTAAAACGTGGAAACTACTTACTATTTTTTAATGATTCAACAATTCGCTCTGAATAGATATCACTATGAATATCCTAAAATAAAAGAAAACATTCATTTTAAAGAATATTTTTAAAAAACGAAGTCGTACGTTTGATCGAGTACTTCTTCGGCTTCGTTTCAGCCTTTTTCGATCGGCAAATGTCTTGATTTGTTTTTGTATTTTTGATTTTGAATTAGTTAGCATTAAATCAAGTGCACCATCGACAATTTTCTTTAAAGTGTCATCTGCCGTTGCTAACATCGCATCGGGATCGATTTTATTTTCGTATATTTCTTCTTGATTATCTTCCCACCATGGTATAATATTCGGTATATTATTACTTTCAGTTTCAGAGACGGAATTAAATTTCGATGAAGATAATCGACTATTGCCGAGATTTAGACATCGTCTAGTTTCTTCGATGATATCTGTTATGTCATTATTTACTTTATGTTTTCGTTGTGCTTTTAATAGTCTAGCAGAAAACGATGACATTATTTTGAATTCGCATATAGATTTTCTCGTTTGTATTTCACCGAAAACAAAAACTTAAACTATCTAGAATATAAACGAAACCGTTAATTATTCATTTCAATAGGAAGACCGTTCATATCAAATCCTGAAAATAAGAGGAACTCATTAATGGTTCTTGAACAGAAAAAATAGTCTATGTAAAATATACCTAATCCGTGTTCATTGATTTTTTCAGATTCTTCATGAAACAAACGAACGTCTTCTAGGAATCGTTCGTTGTACATTTGCTTTTTAAAGTCAATTGCTTCTTGTGTTGGACCTTCGTCTATGTCAGTCGAAGACAATTCATCTAAGAAATATTTGATTAAGAAAAAAGCTTTATTGAGAAATTTCTTTTACAGAATGGTGCTATGGTACCCATTTGAGCTGTTTTAAGCCATGCGTCAATATCATTAAAATCAGAGCTCACATAAACCTTTCCCTATGCACAGAAAAATTATCAACGGATTCTCTAACGTGACTGAACTTATTTGAAATAGGCGAAATTAAAAATCTTCAGAAAAAGTCTGTAGTATACTTGCATTAGAAAAATTAATATATATTACTGCCGGATAAGGAATAGGACCATATTGATCTATTGTTAGAACCCATGGTGAATTTCTAAATGAAATTCTTGATTGATATAAAAAAAACATTTTGAAAAAAACTTGTTACGTGTCAATCCAAATAAGAGGAATTTCTGTTGATAGATCTTTCGAGAGTGAATTATCAATCAATTGTGAATAACTGGCTGCTATAAATGTGGCTGCAGTTGATTTTATTATATCTAAAGGATCGAATGGAATCAATGGGACTTGAAGTGCATTCATAATTAATTTTTGAAGATCATTAAAATCGCAACTGAACGTATGAGCCATTGTTTTCGGTTGCAATAAAACATCGCCATACTTTTGTTTTATAATTAACGAAGAACTAAAATTCAATAAATATTTTAATGGTAATCATTAACAATCACACAAGAAAAATCATTTAAGAGTTCCTCGACCTATTTCTTTCACCATCAATTGTCTACCTTTCCGTCGAATATTGAAATATGAAAAAGATATGTTCATTATCGGAAAACATATCGACTAGACTTTTATAAGTATCGTATACTGCAAGAAATTATTATCAATTGAGAAAAAAACTGCCGAACTAATTTTACTCACAAATTTTCTCTTCATGTTGAATTCGAGCTGTAACAATCACTTGTTGACGTGCAAGGATTTTTTCGATTAAGATTTCATTGGAATCATCTTCAATAAGATACGGTTGTTTAACTGAAAATCTAAATATTTATTTTAAATTTATAAGAAAACGTTTTTGTTTTGTTTTTTGATTCACTTACCGAAATAAAGCTAACGTCATTTCATTTTTATCCGTACTACCTTCATAGATCTTTTTTACTATTTTATTTTCAATTAGAAGTAATGTTGGCCATTCAAAAATATTTTCTTCGTCACATAGATCAGTCCAATCAAAACAATCAATATCCATCATAGATATAAACTGGTTCAGTTGAGGTGCTATTTCATGAAATGTTTTTCGAGCTAGTTTCGATGTTGAATCCCATCTAACAGTGAAAAGCACCGCAGTGTTTGAATGATTTCCTTGAAAACGATGATAATCGTCATGATCTTTAAGAAAGAAAACACTTGGATCTATTTTGATATTTCCAATCGCATCAGCTAAACGTCGTACTTCATCGTCGAACATTCCATAGTCGTCTACTTTTTAAAATAGATATTTTTAAAAGAAAACAATGGATAAATACTTCGGAAGTCTTCTCCTTGTTCTTCTCGAATCAGAGTATCAAGAAGTTCATTAGACGGTTGATCTCCAAGGCGTTGAAATACATTCTACAAGTATGGAACCTGTTTATTCATCTCATGAATTAATTATCTTACTTCTTTTGCTGACCAAAATAAATAGAATGGATATGGTTCATTTAAAAATGCATAATTTTCTCGGTCGCTTGCATTGAAACTCAACCTATAATAAATTGTTAAATAGTAGATAATAAGTTTCGAGTTTATTTTCAATGTAGTAAACGCTGATCATGGCTAATGAAGAGAACTCTCTTTTTAAAAACTTCATTTCTACTTACATATTCACCGGAATGACAACCATATTTTTGTATGATATTAAATTGAGCGTTGAATTTGTGTGAATATAAAATAGTATTGATGAAAGTCGTTTAAATACATTTATATGAGTAAGATCAGAAAACGATTTAATACTATCCGGTGAAGATATTTGAGCATTTATTTGCTGTTCTAATGTCATTTGAATATTGTTTTGTATAGCACAGTTCGGTCCACTAACACCACGACCCAATGTATAGATACGGTATAAACACTCAGCTATCTTTTCATCGCTCCTATCAGGAAACAAACATTACTAACACCAATAACAAGCTTTTCGACTTACCCAATAGTAGAATAAACAAAAGTAAACCACGGTCCATAATTCAAAATAGTTCGACTAATTTCAAGGTGAACTAAAACAAAAACGAATTCTATTTTTAGTGAACTCATTTTAGAAAATAATCTACGATGAAATATTCTAATACCTTGAGCTATAAGCGATTGAGCATCAATAACAACAAGATCTTCACCATCTGAATTTCGAATAATATTTTCTAATTCATTCGCCTGACTAATCATTGGAATGCGATAGAGAATATTCGATCTAATAAAAATTCATTTCTTAAAGAAAATCACTACAAAAATATCGCTTACACCATATCCATAACTATTGCAATTGATTCTTCTTGTATTAATGCTTGTTGAACATGCGTACGTTGATGGATTGTTAAATTTGCATCAAATCTATTTTGCAAAGAAAACAACCGAACCATTGAAAGACAATCGACGCAAGAAAATCGACTTACTGGTATAGCTTAAACAATACACCATAAATACATGCGCCTACTTCGTCCATATTGTCCGCCGATAGATCATTGCATAGATGCTAAAGAATTCATTCTTTAGAAAGTTAAAAACATTTTTCATTCTCATTATTAAACTTTACATAGTCCATGAAAATATGGTGTTGCCCGATAAAATCATCGAATAATTTCATTTCATTTCGTGTTGCATTTAAGAATTCCGCTACAATTCAAAACAAAACTGATCGAATCGAAATTCGAAAGTTATTTTCAACTTACAAACAGGAAAATAACATCGCACTAAAATACATTTTTGATTATTACATTCTTTGAATTTCTCTAGTGAATCTTCTGTTTTAGCGACAGTTAAAAATAAAAGAATAACCCACAGCATTATTTTTATCTAGAAAAAAAAAGAACGAAACCAATATTCTAAAGTTTTCTTATTTTCCTTGTTGTCTGGCAATAATGAAAAAGAAATACAAAAAAACAACAACAACAGAATCTATTTATTTGGTAGCGCATTCAATGTAGTTGGAACTGATCGTTTTAATTGATCTTCACGTTCCTTGGCAACAAAAGATTCGTCGAGATATCTTAAACCATTACATGGTCGTCCAGTTAAAGGATCTTTGATACGGCCGAGTTCATAAACGATTTCACTTATTTCATAACGTTCTAATGGATAGCGACAGTCGAGGGTTGGCCGCTTTTTCAATAGAACTATATCGCCGACTTTTGTTTTTTCACGTTTATCAAATGCTTTATAATCAATGCCTAAAACGCAGAAAAAAAAGAATTTTCGATAACAGCTGATATTATTCTCATGATTGATTTCGTAACATACGCTGATTAAAAAACATATCGAATTTATCGTCAAGTTGCATTTGTAATACTCTGACAATAGCTGTTGTTGTATTACTCTTAGTTAATACTCGACCGATTATTAAACTTGGTAAATTTGCTACTTGTGCTGCCATAATAATTTTCTTTTATCTGAAAACAATAAAACAAAAGAAAACCTAAGAAACAGCAAATTTTACAGTCGAATATTAGGATCAGAATTCTGCGCAATTTTTCTATTTCGATGCCGATCCCGGCCAAAATCACTTAATGTATGCCATGAGCTAGGTTTTTCTTCGTCATTTTTTGGAGCTAAAGATTTCTCATTTATTATCGTTAAACTTGTTTCATCGTCATCATCATCATCACCATCGTCTTCATCATCAATATTGTTAT
The DNA here is from genome assembly GCA_905331475.1 of Rotaria socialis. NCBI lineage: Eukaryota > Metazoa > Rotifera > Eurotatoria > Philodinida > Philodinidae > Rotaria > Rotaria socialis. The sequence goes on along the minus strand of CAJNYU010003131.1, from coordinate 156,800 downwards.
ACATATCAAATTCACTCATCCACCGACGTCTTTCTCTCTTTTCAATAACTACGTCTGCTCTTGACCAATTCTTTCGATTTTTATCCAATGTTAAATATCGTTCGAATTCATTGTCAAATGTTTCATATTTAAGTGAATCAATAAATGCTTGATAATCATCTTGTCTCAGAAGATTGTTCGTTGTACGTTTTAAAAATGTTGTTAAACTCGTACTGAATACATCAATTAAATGAATATTTAAATCACGTTGTGACACATATTGTTCTTCGCGTCGAACTCGTTTAAAAAGACCAGCACGATAAACAAATAAATATCTTTGTCGGATATGGTCGATTGTATGTGCCAATGCACCTGATTCAACAATGTCACGTGTCGAGGCAAATAACATTATTCGTAAATAGTTTATTTTATAATCAAGATCAGTCCAATTTTCGCTAAATAATTTTTTATGCGTTCGGACTAATTTGTAGATTTCACGTTTTGTGAAATAACATAGTAGAACATCTAAACGTTCACGTAGGTAAGATAAATCATATTGAATTAGATCGGGATCATTGGAAATTAATATCGAACGTGTTGTTGTATCAAATTGTAATTTTAAAAGATTTTCGAAACATTGTTTGAGATTTTCAATTGTTACAATCGATTTATCCGACGATGGAAGATTAACTAATAGACGTAGAACATCATCTGGCTGTAAACCATAAGAACCGAGGACTGTTATTAACTCATAAAATTCGTTTGGTGACCATGTTTGAAAAGAATCTAATAAATGTTGATTGACATGAGTTGATAGAGGAGTTTTTATTGAATCAGATAAATATTGAATAATACGTTTATTAAATGAAGAATCAGGCACGGACGATAAATTCGATGTATCCGTTGGGCAAATTTCCGATGCCATATCAAACCAATTATGATTAATAACAGGTGCTGATGAAAGAGAAACTTGCTTCTTTTTTGATGAGGCATAACGAACTAGAATTAATAAATCAAAAAATCTGTTTCATATCAACACGTGTGCAAAAAGAACTTAATAGACTTGTAAAATATCTATAATATGTACCCGGGAAAGGAATGTATGTAGTTCTCGAAAGCTACTGCCGTTTGTCTAAGGAAACACGATAATGTCACTTTTTACATGACAACCGTGCTTTCCTTCTACCGCTCGATTTTCTAGTACAGCTTTTAGCAGAATGAAACCGTTCTGAGTAGTATCGATGAGTTAGAATCATTAAAGCAAGAATATCAATACCTGCTGGTGAACTAAGAATACGATAACATTGAAGACGAATTGATGAAAACATTTCTAAAATAAAATAAAGAAACCAGCTGTTTTTATTTAGTCAATCAATGAATAACTCTATGAGACATAAGCAACAATAATGTGAATTTCTAATTAGAATTTTTAGCAAATAAAAATGCACACGATTATATCATCGATGTAATACATACAGAATCGTTAATCACTTCTTTTTTTTAAAAAGAGACGATAGCCTACAGAAAATACATAGTACTCAGTTTTTTATTCGAAAATAAATTTAATGAGAAGATGCATTTGACGATAGCTGTCCTCGCATTGTCATACACAAACAAAATTTGCAAAAAATTCTCGTAAACTAAATCAACTAGCTTGAAACGTTTCTGAATTTTCAAATCCATATATGTTATTCTCAATTAATAAAGCACGAGAAAAAAACAAGAATAAAGACAAGAGTTTATATGTGATATATAAGAATAAACGTGCACGTATGTTGACATATGAGCATAAACTTGTAAGAAATACAATGAAAGGTAGTTATTTGCTTGCAGACAGGAAAGAAAACAAAGAATATAATATGGAGCTACATTGAGCAAAACAAAACCCATTGGTAATTGTATCAAACAAGATTTTTAAATCTATACACATAGTAAATGGACGAGAAAACTCGAATAAAATAGAAGTTATTGTTATTGAGATTTAATTTGATGTTCCAATGAAATTCGTTTGTCAATTAAATCCGTTAGTTCATCTTCCCAATGTTTTAAATGTGCTTTAAGTATTGCATTACGAGCTTTTAATTGACTCAATGTTGTATCAACTTGTTCGTTCGATATTGATGATGTTGATATAATCGATGATAATTCTTGTAGATGATCTGGTTTAAGTAAATCATGTATTTGTTCAAGTAGAATATTCGGATCTGATGGTTGTTGAGATGTTGTAGGAATCGTTGGTTGTGTTCGATTAAAAAAATAGGGTGTTGTATTGGCTGATGGATTGTTATTACTATTATTTCGTTGAGGAGTGTCAAGAAAATTTATTCGAGGTGGAAGAATTGGCTGTTGAGAAAAATCAATCGATGCAGTTCGACCAGGTGCACGTGGTGGAGGTGGAGGTGGTTTAGTTGTTTGGACAGCGGGTGGTGGCGGAGGAGAGAGACGAACAGCTACAGGCGCTACAACTCGATGGTTATCAACGACGGGCTGTGTAACAGTAAATTGTTTTGGTGAATCAGTTGTAGGTTGAAAAGTTGCCCAATTCTCTGTTGATGGCGCATCCGATAGGTCAATAAGTGGTGTGAACGGTTGTAATTGCTGTGGAAGTTCATCGGGTAATTGAAAACCATTTAGACGTAAAACGACAAGATGCATAGCTGTACAAAATTCTCCCAGTGATAATGCGCCATCATGATTAACATCGGATAAATTCCAGATTTGTGATAATTCACTTGTTGGTAAATTTGATCGTTCGAAAAATTCTTTTGCTATATGACCTATGTAAAACAGTAGATGACAATCGTTTTATTCAATAGAATTAGGCAAAATTTATTTACCATTTATAACTTTATTGGTATCTGTTTGTAAATTTTTAAATTGCTTCGTATAATATTCACGTTGCACTGCATTTATTGTCCATGGATCTTCAATGTAATCTTGTTCACTTTCATCATCATCAGATATTGACGATGATGATTCATTATCACTTGAACTTTGATGATGTTTATCATGATTGTCATTTGTTGGTTTTGTTAAATAGACAATCCAATCTTTTTTTAAAGCTGATGGTTGATACGTTTGATTTATTGTGTCATTTAAACGCGATGTATTTGAATTAACTAAGCCTTTACCTTCATCGTCAGATTCAAGATAAGATAGATGTTGAATACTATCTGATTGAGAACTAAGAATTGATATTGTATCGATATCTAAACGTGGATGAATATCAGCTATGGATATGCCCGGATGACGAAGAGTGACGCCATCACTGGTTGTCATTATGCAGAAGATCTAATGCCTTTATTCACCGGTGCAATAAAAAGAATAGAGATCTGAAATAAAATTCAAAAAATACTTTCACTGTATCGGTCATATTTGGAATTTCAATCAATGATTCACTATATTCTTTGACTTTTTAGCAAATGGCTAATCGAACAACGAAACATAAGCTCGATTACGGTCACTATGCTTGATACTAGACCGTATTGGGAAAAAAATATGAATTTCTGTTATAGATGACGCCAGTTATCGGTTAATTAATTATAGAAGAATGGTAAAAATAGATATTGAATAGTAGCTGAGATTTTCTCATGTAATCTTTTAATACAATGGAAAAAAGAAGAACTGTCTAGATGAACTTTTTTTCGTATTTTTGACTTATACAGATCTCAAGATTTGTTCAAAGCGCCTAACTTTCTTACTCCAGGAGCTAATAGGCATGAGCAAGATGATTCCACTAACATAAGGCTCCTATTCGCACTTTGAAAGCATCTTTTATTACTATTCTGTATTCTCTACTAACCTTGTAATAATAATAACAACTATATTTAAGGTATGATTAGCATCACTCACCGTTGATCAATTGAGATATGAAGCTTTGTGTTTAGCTATTTGTTATGTCGATATTTGTCACGCGTGATAGATTCTATTGATCCATCTACTAAACAAGCTGTTTACTATATTCAACAGTAACACATTGCTATATCTTCGTACGCGTTTGTTTTTATTTTTTTATACTACTACTCTGTTATGATAAAAATATCTGCTAGTATTTATTTACTCAACAGTTATAGTTTTTTTTCAATAAAGCGATCTATCCTAATTATATTGATTCTTTCTTGTGACATGGTCGTCTTTACTGAACCCCACAAAAGTCGTGAATACACCAATGTAAAAGCATGAATGCTATTATTTCCCTTTCATATACTTGATTTATTTCAATAATTAGAAAGAAAAAAAGAAGAAAAGAACTAGATTGTTTCGCATTGGCTACGCGAGAGAAAAACAAAATGTCGTAGAAAACTGATTGAATTTAATCACGTCGTATACAACTATCTATCTATAGAAAGAGAAATATTTTTTATTTTTTCTTGTTTTAAATTAATTCATGAAAAAAGAATATCTAAAAATAAAAGTATTCGTTTATGAGTTAGCATCTTGTTTGTGACCATTTTGGATTCAATGTAGTTCCGGTAATTTCATAACAATAATTAAACATACTCGAAGCAAACTCTTGTACGAAAATACTTTTATAAACAGCAATAAAAGCAAGAGATTTACATTCAAGACGATTTAAAACAGCAATTACAGGAACCTCCATGGTTCTACATTGAGCAACCGGAAACAATCCTGTATCATCGTGATGCTTTCGACGTGCAGAATCTGCAGCTCGCGATTGAAGATAACATTTAGCTAAATAACCACCTTTATTACAAACACGAATAAATCCATCGATGGGAGCGACACATTCTAAAGAAAATAAAAACGATTCAAGTCTTAATTGAAAGTGTTTTTTGTGTGCAATTTAATTACTAGAAATAAAAAGTAAACTTATGATGAAATATTTCGACATGTTCCTGGAAACGTAAATTTGATTGAAGATGAGCAAACACACCCTCTTTTGTCTGTGTAATGATAAAAATGAATTTTGTGCTTTACATACATATTCGATTACAAAGAGAACGCAGGAAGAATGCTAGAAATGTAATAACTTTAGATTCACTACTTGTTGGTTGTTAAATTTAGAAATGATAATGATTAATTTGAAATCGTATCATATTTTATTTAAGATACACAATCTTTCTGTTCCGTTCTATTTTAACTAGTTTCAGCTGATTTATTTTCATACTGAATGCCTTTTTTATTTGTTTTTAGATTCATATTCTTCTAGTTTACGCTAAAAAACCGTCAAGAAAGACTTCGTTGTTTTGAAAGTAATTCAGTATGGGCACTAGCATTTATGAATATGCATTATTTGACAATCCATTCGAATTGGAAACGGATTTACAGATTCAAATATTGTTGGATCAGTTATTTTTTAATTGAAGTTGTACCGATGAGAAAACTCTTGACAGCATAGTTCGAATAGAGAAATTGAATTCTGCAGCCAATCAATGAAGACATCACTTGAACCCACACCCTCGAGTTCGGATGGTATTTACGAGACGCTCCATGAATATATCAAAATTCCGAAAACATGGGGGGGGGGGGTCAACCTGTTAGGGATTCTTGTTCCTTCTGGATGTTAATAACGAATGAGTACCGTAACGATGGAACTGACTTTATCATTGAAGAAAGAGGAGTATATATAGATGGAATATGTGCCAGGGAATGAGTATACACATGTAGCTGAATCAAGGAATAAACATATGACTGTAACACAACCGATTTGGGATCTGATTCCATAGGAATTTAGGCGTTAGTGCACCATATATGTATGCAAAATATTACGGCCTACAGATGTACCTACGGTTCGCTAAGACCAGTTTAACCTGAGACATCCTAAAAAATGCAAAAAAATGAACTTTTAGTTTCTGTAGATTTTTCCCTTTAAGTTGTTCCACTGTTCACGTTGAGTCATATAGCAATCGATAGAGCTTAACTTGCTCTACAAAATGGTATGTATGAAATTTCTTCTCAGTCTTGATATTGAAGCTAAAAATTCAAAAAATCATTCCTGTTTTTCATTTACAATTTCGCTCTCTTTGCAGGATTTCGACCAAATACCTAGGTCAGAAATTGATTGTCAAAACTATTTACACACCATTCTGCAGCCCATGTAATTCTACGTCGAATCATATACATATAGTATCCAGTTCTTTTGGAAATCCAACATCTTTTTGTTTAAAACTAGCAGAGGATTGTCTTTATTAGTGATGGCAAAAGACACGCTGCTGGCATTAGATGCCTTCAAAAATTATACTAAATTAACTACAACTGATATGTAATAAAAAAAGAAAATAAGATATGACGTATATTTATTTTCATTCTTCGTGCTCACTGCTTCACCTAGATTCTACGATGAAACTATCGACGAACATATTTTCTTTCGCTCATTTTAATGCCATTCTGAAAATCGATTAGTTCGGATACAATACAATGCCCCCTTTCATGAAACTGAAAGGAAATTATTCAAAATTTCGGTTTGATCTTCAATCCTCGAAAAATATTGTTGATATTCTATTATAATTATAAATGAATGTACTTCCACTTGCTTTGCATCATACTACTAAATTTCTGAGTCACACAACTATACATAACATATTGTGAAATTACATTCATGCCATTCGTCAGTATAAGTACCTATGGCTTGCTTGCTTTTACATCAGCTGCAGTTTCGATATTGCATCAGCACAATATATTGATTAAAAGCTTTTATCAATCAGCACAAAAATCACAATGTCGATTGACGAGCCTATAGCGTTGTCTACATCAATTTCTACTAATGATATAAATACGTGTATTAAAGTTCTTGCGGAATTTAATTCGACAAAAGCATATCCATTGCTCGAATCCAATGAGTTTGATGATCTTCGACCGTTGATTCACAATTTATTTTCTATGGAAAAACGAAGAAAAAAGAAACGATTGCAAGATGAACGTCTTCATAAAAAACAAGTCGATAGAAACGTTAAAAAATCCTGTTTACTTCGTTCTGGTCGACAAGAAAAGCTTCGACAACTACAATTAGAACATATTCTCATTCCTGATGGCACTGTACAAACACAAACAGCGACTCATGCAATTCAAAGCGAAATGTCTTCATCAGCAGCTATTCCTCAACGACTTGGTACATCAAACCAATGCTACATATGTAAACTTCATTATCGTACATTACATTTTTTTTATGATCGTCTTTGTTTATCGTGTGGCAAATTTAATTATGAAAAACGTTTACAAACAGCGAATCTTTCCAATCGTGTTGCTTTGGTGACTGGTACCCGAGTTAAAATTGGCTATCGGATTGCTTTGAAATTATTACGTGCTAATTGTTTTGTCATTGCTACAAGTCGATTTCCAATGGATTTACTAAATCGTTTAAACAAAGAGCAAGATTTTAATGAATGGAAAAATCGTATAGATGTTTATGGTGTGGATTTTCGTTATCCGCAATTAGTAGAATATTTTGCACAAATGTTGATAGATAAATATGATAAATTAGATTTTTTAATTAATAATGCTTGTCAAACTATTCAACGGCCAAAAGAATTTTATCAGCATTTAGTTTATAATGAACGATTAACAAATTATTCAAATCTACCCAATGATCATCAACGCATTCTCGGTGGAAATCTACAATTCTATACTCAATTATTACCATCAGTCGATCGACTTTTGTATCAGTCTTTGCCGCGATCTCTACCTATGCCTTCAGCCGATGATCCAAATCAGATTTCTACAATATCTCCAGCAAGCAATACAATTTTATTTGATGTCAATCAACAACCGCTTGATTTTCGTAAAACTAATTCCTGGATGTTACGTCTTGCTGATATCTCAACTACTGAAATCAGCGACGTTTTGACAATAAATACATTAGCACCATTTATTCTGAACAGTAAATTAAAAGTTCTTATGGCAGATAAACATCCAGAGCCGGAAAGTAAAAAATTTATCATCAATGTTTCAGCTATGGAAGGTTCGTTTTCGCGTAAAAATAAAACAGATCGACATCCTCATACTAATGCAGCTAAAGCAGCGTTAAATATGATGACACGAACATCAGCAAGTGATTATCTTACATCCAACATTTACATGGTTTCAGTTGATACAGGTCAGTTTTAAATGATAGGAAAGCCGTAAGAGTCATATTTTTAGTTGTCTGTTGATACAATGAGTTATATCTAATGAAAAGTTTCAGTTCGAATACTTCAACAGTTATGGCGTCAAATTTGTTTTCATTGATTTCGGGTCTATTAAAAAATGCTATTTGTATTTGTGTGAATCTTCAATAGGAATTCGAGCTGACTTTTCAAGTAGAAAAAAAATATATCGGTATCGAATACATTGAAGGCGACTCTCTTGTGCTCGTATTATATTAAAGATTTGGAAAAAAAATCAATCTTGTTTTTTTTTCTTGATCTTACAGGTTGGATTAATGATGAAAAACCATTGGAAAAAGCATTTAAAAGTATGGTTTACCATGATTTTCAAACGCCACTCGATGAAGAAGATGCAGCAGCACGTGTACTCGATCCAATATTTCATACTTACAATCAATTAGCTGAAGGTAAAACTAATATCGATATTCCGTATGGATGCTTTCTAAAAGATTACCAACGATGTGATTGGTAATAAATAAATAGATCTCGCTTTTTTTGCTGTATTTTTATGTAATTTATTTTTTCACAATAAAAACGCCCAAGTCCAATCAGTTGATGATTTTCTCCTACTGAATTAAAGAGCTGTTTATAGTGAGGCTAGGTAGTGTACACAATAATAAGGCTAACAATTTAAAACTCTCAATTGCGTCCTAGCACAATCTAAAGAGAGTTCGTCAAGTAAAGTCCTTTTTCGGTGTTACCGATGATGTCTATATTGGATCTAATTCTCACGAAGAGAACATGGTTTGAACGAATACAGTACAAACTCGAGTCATGAATTTTTGTTTTATCCAAATATTAAAACAATCATTTATTTTATATTCATTTGCGAAATAGAAATTATCATTTTATATTTCGAATAAACTATTCTACTGAAAATGAGATTATGAGAAGCACAAAGAAAACAGATCACATTAGTTTTAACTACTTTAACAGTAAACCCTTTAAAAAAAAATCTCGAAATAAAAACAAAAAAAGATGCAAATACGATTATCATATCTGTATATAAAATAATTTATGCTCCGGTCCATGCCATAATTACTTTATTAAATGCAATAAATATTCCTTTATTTGGTTTACTAAATAATAAGAATAAAATCAATTTAGTTTCTCGGTGAAATTTGTTTATCTTACCACTGAAACAGTCGTTTATTTTGATAGATTCCATCATGTTTAGTTTCTAGAAAAAGAAATTCTCTATATTGAAAAATACCTTGTTTTTTGCTTTTCTAATGTTATTACCTTCATCTTCTAATTCTAATCCAAGATATTGATCATTCCTGTCCGGTAATGATCCAACATATTTAACAACGCCTTTACTTATTTTACCGCCTGGTCGAGTAAATTTTACTAGATCATTTACATGAATATCATTGATACATGATGGAGCAAATGGACGTCTAGAACTGGATTGAAAAAGAAAATTATATCTACCTCATAGATGTGATTAATTTTTCTTACACAATCGTTTCTGTACTTTTTCGACTATGACGACGATCTAGTAGAAAATGAATGAAGAATTCTTATCGTTATCCATTGAGGAGGTTCAAATGTGAATGTACTTTATAGCATCGATTTTACGATAGGTTTATTCGCTACCATTTAAGAAATCAAAGACCATCAATCTCAAGTCGTTTCTGACACACTCCTCATTTAAACTCGTATTTCATAGAAGAAAGTTTAAGTAAAGACATACTATCGTATTGATTATTTGTATTATTATACATTGATCGGTGTGAGTTGTGTTGAAATTCTTTAAATGCTGCACTACGATGAATAGGATGCGTTTGTCGATAGTTATGCGGCGATGATAATGGTGGCTTTGCATTATCCATAGTTGGGCGATCATCATCATCATCATCATCATCATTTGCGATGTCTAATAGAAATAATTTATCATAATCACAAAAAATCGAAACGATTTAGTAAACATAAAAAGCAAAAGAAACTGATCAGCAGATGTTTTCAACTGCTGACATACACAGTTCTGATGTGTTTGAACAAAATGCTTACCTTCATTCTTTTGCGTAGACTCATCATTCCACTCCGTGGAATGGTGAATTTTAGATGAACGATAATTAAACGATTGATCAGCAGAATTAAACGTAGGAGATAAATAACTATTTCGACTCAGATCGCCTTGTCCAATTAGTGAATTGTATTTTTTTGTACGAGAATAATTATTTCCATCTATTGTTATTGAACGATGAACGGACGTTGACGAGCGAGGATGATAACGATCAATACTAACTGTTGCTAAATAATTCGTTGAATCGCTTGCTTCAGACATATTTGGACTTTCACTTCGAGTAGCTAAAAAGCAGATACAAGCGAGATGTTTGCCCTATGCCTTTGCAATTAAGAAATTATTTTACAGAATAATCTGCATCTCAACAATTGAAGATCAAAGACGATTTATCGAATGAGCACATCTGGCTCGAGTGACAGATACAAATCTTTGGATTAGTACATGGATGTAGAAAAACCTCTGAATTTTTCTAAGTCTATGAAGTTCTTATTCTTTAATAGACGGTAAGCGAAAGAATGCCTTTCGAAGTGAATAGCAAGCAATTCTACTAGTCTCAACTCTGGTCGACGGAAAATATTTGTCATCATAATTGATATGCCGTGAAACATTCCTAACTGAATTTATTTACTTTTTAAATGTTTCGGCTCTAAGTTAGATATTTTAATTGGTGGCGAAGATGAGTTTGGTTGTTGTTCCTGATTGAATGAATGAAAATTAAGGCCTCGTTTTTCTTGCTGTAAATGAAGATTTTCTTCAAATAATTCATTATTTCGTTGTTTAAGCATTCTAAAACATGATTCTTTTATGTTATCGTAAACAAAACTCGATATTTGTCATGCATACTTTAAATCATTTCGAAACGAATGAAATTCTTGATGAAATAATTCATCATTGCGTTTTTTAGCTTCGGTTACCTAGCAAGAAACAAAGAGAAAAGCTAATAATTATTGTATAAATTAAGATGATTATTCTTTACTTGTTGTTGTAATTCTTCCTTTTCTTTTTTATATTGTGCAATCGCTCTTTCCGACTGTTGAAGATTTTGTTTTAATCGATCATTTTCATCGGTTAATGCGCGCATCTGTTTTTCATAAACTCCTTAAAATCCAACGAATTCTTACGTGAAAAACAAACCAGTGGAATAATACGAACTTAATTTGTTTTGTAATGCTTCTTTTTGTTGTGCAGAAATTTCATCGACTTTATTCGAACGATTAACAAGAACATTTTGATATTGTTGTTGTTGAAATTTTGCAATTAATTCTTGTGACGTATGTAATTCATTTTGTAAAACATCTTTTTCACGACGAAGTGCATCCGCTTCACTATTATTCTAGACATTAAAATTAAAAAGAGAAAGAGAAAATAATCGGAAATCAAGTTGGCGCTGTAATCGGATATTTCATACACTTGCATAACCATTGGAATGAGTGGTTGGTACTTTTGCTTTTAGTAATTTATTTTCAAGTTGTAACTCTTGAATTTCTTTATGTAAATGAATTATATCAAGTTCTTTTTCTTGTAACTCTCGTTCAAGTGTCAAAATATCACCATCAAGCGGGAGCAACTAAAATATGATCATAGTTCTACGTTAAAATGATATTTTAAATTTACGGCAAACTTAAATCACAATCTCGCCATTGTCGCCTTTATTAACCTGATGCACGAGTGGAAAAAAAGATGGAATCGATTGATTTGCGAAAGTTTCTATTTATGATCGATTTTTTTAAAATTTTTATGCAAACAGAGTTCAAAATACGACGGACGAAAAGCGAAGTCAATTTTTATTTGCTTGCACGGTGTTTCGTCTTTCGAAAGAATAAATATTCTGAAAATTGCTTTTTTGAAAGTCAAACTTCACAAAAAGAAATTATTTCTCGATAAGGTGTACAAGGATTTATTCATTTTTCCTTGACTATCGAAGAATGACGTGACACCCTTGAAATGTCATCCAATGATTCTCCACACGGAGATTAGTCCTTTAGCAAGTGAAGGTCATCGGACCAAAAATCGATTATGGGTTGAGACTAAATTAAAAATTTCAGTCTCGATTGATGATCTTACAGAAATGATCAATCAATTCCTTGAACCTTCACTCTATGCATACATTGTTTGGTGTGAAAAGAACATGTGAAGTTGCTCTGCCTGAAGCAGCCTTTCACCTTTTTTTATTTTTACTTTTTACGCGAAGTAAAGCACGATAAACATTTTAATACCTTGAAAAACTCTCAAAAATGAGCCATCTATATTTAGAAATGTTTCATATTTAATCATCAAAGCCTTATTGAGGAAATTAACTGTCTTTAACAGCGAAGTTATCGATTGAATCGAATAAGATGCCGAAAAAAATTCAAATTACATGTGAAATATCGTCTTATATATATATATATATATATCTCAGAGCTTCAATATTCTTAGACTTCGTATCAAGAATTAAGATAGACTTGAATTTCGCATAAAATTGTCACTCTTCGTTTTTTTGAAGGGAAACGTTTTTCAATCCTAATTAAGTTTTCATCACAAAAGACAGTATGAAACCTGGAAAAAGCTTCGACTAGTTCTTGGTTTAACTTCATTAAACAGACTTACATCAAAAGAATCAATACTATTTTTCCTTCTGTCATCATTTTTGAGAATCGCTGCTGTAGTTGTTGTAGTTTTGGTTATTGGTCCTTTACTCAACACCGACATGGATTTTTCTGAAACATCTGACACTGCACGATCATCATTAATTGTTGATAATTTCCCATCATACAAATGTTTTATAATAAAATCGATTTCTTTACGTCGTTCTTCATTACTCATTGTATTCGTTGACGAATTTGAATATGGTAATGTTCCCACAGCTCGATCACGAAAGTCATTTGTTATTGTTGGTATTAAATTATCGATTTTTTCATATTTAGATTTATCAAATAATGATGTTCTACTTGTTTGATTTCGATTTTGAAATGCTTTTGAGCCACCATCTTTTAATCGTGAATATATTGGATAAGATGATAATGGTGATTCAATAATGTCATCAATTAAATCATGCAATGATGATCGTTTTTCGACCTTCGTCGACATTTTATACTATCTAGAATACAAGCGAATGAGAAGGAAAAAAAGAAGCATTCTTGTTAATAAATCCATAGAAATTGTTCAGTTGTACACTATCAAATTTGGTTTGAAGTTGAGAAGTTTTTTTTATTCGTCTTGTCCTCCTTCTCATCTCATCTATCAAAGAAAAAAAGAAATGTAATTATGTGCTCAAACTATTCAAATATTGTTTTTTATTTCAAATGTAAGAATAGCAGAAGAGGCAGAAATGAAGCTCTATAATGCGAGAGAATCAAAACATATTTGTTACACGTATGCTATCAATAGTAAATTTGTGTCTTTTTTGAAAGTTTTACAATAAAAAAAAAATTTTCTAAGAGATTATGTTCATTAAGTAATGTATACTGTTTTTAATAGCTAAATTATTAAAATAAACCTGTTAATTCTTATAAATAGGTAAATAACAGAATTTTATCGACATGAAAGAGAATAAGCGATGAGATTTCTCTTTCTTTTCTTTCTCGTGGTACTCATTCAACATCAATCAAACTTTTGTGCCATTTTTCACATATTCTCCACGGTTTCTTCGACGGGCTTCTGTTAACATGATTATAACCGATAGATGTCGTTAGCTTTAATATTTTATACTGAATTATTACTTGATGCTATATAATTATAATATTTTCATTTCCTTTATAAATCCCAATTAATATTGTAGTATAATCAATTTTCTTTTCAGATATTTGCAGATGTAAAAACCATCGTGTTGCATATTAAGAATTCTATTTCCTTAGGCGCTATTACCAACAGAAAAAAATTTCTTTGTTAAAAATATGCATAGAGCGAGTCGTGTCAGAGTTTTATGAATTTTGCCCCAGACGAATGAATCGATCTATTTGTAATTGTTTTCTATGAAATTATACGGATCAGTATAAATGAAGTTCCAATTAACAGATAATATCTGTTCTATATCATGTGTTACGGATGTTGTAAATATTTGGCGTGATTAATCCCCAATATTTCTTCTTTTGCCGTTACCAATAGGAATTCATTTCTTGCGGCTTTTATTTTCTACATCGCGAAGGAAAAAAGCAAATATAGACACCCGTGCACTCGTTGACCTCTGTATGATAATGAGTACAAATTTTCTTGTCAACAATACACAGCGGCCCACTTCAAATGATAATATTTACCATGAATACTACGCATCAATGTTTTTACGACATTTTAAGTATCTTACTATTTAAAGCCTACGTGATTAATATCTCGACGAAACAATGATAATAGGATTGAATTTTATTTAAAAATAAAATATTGACTCGTATTACCCCAACATTAAAAAAGGAGATCATTTCAAGATGAGAGGAAGAAAAAGAGACCATAACATGCGGAATGGTCTCGTTTATCATACTATTTGTTTGACTTCATACTTCTATATAATTTATTAATCGAGTACAATTTTTGCACAACTTTGTTCGTATGAGCAATCAAATAAGATAACGTTTGTTAACTGTTTATTTTCATCTTATAGTGCATAACAAATACACAAAAAAAATGTAGTAAACAACAGTAAAGAAAAGAAAAACTGTATACATACAGAAAACTAGTTTTAGATAAACTGTAAAAAATTACAAGAGTCGAAAAGACAAACAAATATGATGTGCTGCCCCATATGTACAATAAACGCAACATTAAGATAGGAAACGAAAAACTAGACATACCGAGAAATTTAAACCGATGACATTTTATACTCGATGAAAAAGATATGCTCGTATTTAACAAAAAATGACTTATTTAACAAGTTTGCAGCCAAGCTCTTGTGCAGCTAATGCTACGCAAACTCCATCTCGACATGACTGGCATCCATGATGTTGTCCTTTTGGATTTCCAATACGACGATAATAATTCGGCTGAACTGCTGTTTTTAAATCTGAATAGGCATGTTGTTGTACGATGACAAAAACATTTTTTATTACACGACAAACTTCTTCAGGATACCATAATGGCGATAGAATTTTCTCGCATTGATCGCAGTTTTGTGTAAACAATTTAAAATAAAGTACATGTGAAACACAATCATAAAAGAAGGATATTTGACCACGCATCGATGTCCAACAATGTCCACAGGTGTCACATTCAAAACGTACCTTGGCGATTTCAACATCACACAATGCATCAGATGGTAATTTACATGTGTTATCAGTACACAACGGCATTAATATCCATGGATCTGATGTAAAATAGCGCCCGAATGTTAATTGAAATTCAGCATGAAATACTAAACACATATCCGAACAGAATTCTTTTTTACTATCATCCGATAGTCTGAATGCTAACTCATAATCATCATCTGATATGATGTGAATAGGTGATACACATGTTGATGCTGCTGTTATTTCGGTAAATCCAGAATCATCGTCGGTAAAACTTTCTCGGTGTTTGTATGTTAAATCGTCTTTATTTGGTGAATATTCTACTTGAATACCTTCACCAGTAACAATATTTGATGCGACATAGTCAATAGAAGTTTGATTTCGTAATAGATCAATTTCCCGAACCATTTTTATTTAATATTAAAAATATACCGTAATAAAATAAGATTCGTACCAAGTATCCTTTTTGTGTAAATGTTCGTTGCGATTGCTTCCTTATGTGTTCCTTCGTGTCTTGTGGTGTGTGTATATATATCCAGGGTGAGAGCGAGTACACTCTTTCGTTCTCTGTTCTTCTTTTTTTCTTGTGGCGCTCTTCCATTATGTTGATGAATCACGATGTCTCGTGGCGATTTCAACGTGAACATTCTGCTATGTCGTTTTTCTTTTTTGTGCTTATTCCTCAAGAATTCAATGAGTAACGCTAAAGATCGTAAATTTTCCTCGTTGAAGCATATTCACGATTGTTCTAGAATCCTCTCCTTTCTTCTACTCTATGATCTCAGTGTATTTATCTCTACGAGTCGTACGCTGACAATGTTGCCGCTTTTAATTAATAGAATTTCGAACGAATACGTATTTATTTTTGTTGATTTTGTCCCTCCTATTATGAAAGAATAGAAACAGATAGATGATTCATATATTGTCCTATATAATTTGTGAACTGTGTTACCCTATTTATTTTTGTTCTATTGAAAAAGTTCGCCATATTTCATTGTTACATTCTTATATCATATAGCTATCAAATTTATCTATATAAACTATGGTGACGTACACAATAAACTCAGCGTCTTATCGAAATCGAAAAATAAATCACTTGAAGGTATATGCGAAGGTCTACAGGGTAAAATATTCTGATAACGTTATCGCTACGTATTAATTTAAGAATAATCTGTATTGTTGAAGAAAATAATGATCAATTCAGTAGCATATTCAAATATTTTAAGTGTGAACTTGTTCAATACGATACTTGATAAAATCAATATGATTTTGTTCTCATACATGGTATGTTTAATGTGTCTTTATGGCAAGTACAAACTAATTAAATATTGAAAATAGATTTCTAATTCAAAGTTTGAAAATAAAACGAGTAATGATGATTAATATGCTCTTTCTGTATCTGTATTTTAACTGCTATTATTTGCATGGTGTTAAAAGGATTTTCTTCTGTTGACATTGATCGTTTATAAGTGCGTGTGAATTAATAATTTATTTAGACTTTTTTTTTGTATGAAATGCATTTCTAAGAACAAGATGTTATCCAATATTTTCGCATACAATAATTATTGTCAGATGATTATGAAATAGGAAATCTCGTAGATATTTCGATGAAGAAAACAGATAGTGAATCTTGTTGTTCTTACTCATTTTTCTAGGAAATGACAGCTTAAATTTGAATACATTAATATACAATGAAGATGTTCTATTGATGATTTATTAGAGAATGATATGCTAGACTCCGAATCAAATAATATAGGTAAAAGAATTCTTCACATGGGATCGATAGATTTACTTCGTTCTGTAGTATATCATTAGTTCAATAGAGCAACTCATTCAGTACCCAGATTCTTCTAGTTTACCTCTAGATTCTATTTGTTCCATTAAAAAAACCGAACCACTCTTCGAGGACTCAATGTATTCTTTATATTTTAAAGAATACATTAATCGTAAATTGAATTCATTTGAATAATCTAAATTTCAGTTGGATTCAGAATCTGCATATCTGTGTGTTTGAAAGCCATATCTTGATGCCTCGAAAATTCCTATTGGAAGCTTTTACTAATTCAAACTTTTTAAGAATGAGATCGAAAATTCAACGGAAGTGGATATAGTGTACTTTGCTTAGTATCACGGTGTTTTATGCAATGAACGCTAATTAGTAATAATACGTTGATAGAAGTGTGATTTAGTTTAAAGAGTCTGCTTTTATGTTTTAAACTTCTATGGAAAGTATTAATATGAAGTATTCATTTTATTGACGAATAATTTCATTCGACATTATTTTAAAAAGATGAATTATTCAAAGCAAACGTTATCGTTTGATCGGATAACTAATGAGGCTTATGATTCATATAAAGTGAAATGCATAGAGAGAGAAACAGAGAGAAACCAATAAAATCTTGCCTTAGACAGTGTGCCATTGTTCACCTCTTTATCAGCGATTTAGTATTTAAATATCGAAGGATATTCGTTGTTCGTTACTGTTTTCATAGTTTCAAAAATAGCATACCGATTTTAAGAATGAAAATAATTCTATTTTGCCTTTTCTTGATGATAAGTTTAAATGAGGCACGGAACTTTACTCAGCAAGAAAGTAGATTGCTTCAATCAGGTAAAAAGTTTCAAAACAATTCTTTTTCATGAAAATAATTTATCAATTGCTTTCAGATGGTAAATCATCTGTTTGGTCGGTTCAGCCGGGTGTTAATCCTATAAACATTGGTTCTGTTGAGTTCAAAACTGTAGAAGAGATAAGCTTTTCGCTACGTAATAGAGTCCCAACCAATACGCAACGGTTGGGCATAATAATATCAATTGTCAGTGGATTTAACCCACCTGAAACTAATGGTGTTGTGAACTTTTGGATATGGACAGAGTGTGATGGGCAAGCATTCACTCATTTCAAACAAATATTCATATATGCGCAAAATGCGGTCAGCTTTGATTCGGAAACATTCACTTTGCCTTATTGCTCATCAAATCAGAGAATATATGTCAAATCAAGCAAGGTGATTACAGGCTGGGTGACCACAAATCTTTATCTTGCCGGCTATTCTATTTGAAGTTGAAATATACTCTCCATTACTAGCTATACCTACGTTATGGAAAAGGCTGAATTACAATAATGACACAGTCGTTACTGTATAACTTTTGAATAAAGATCGATATTTGATGAATCACAATATAATCGACTCCCTAGAGGTGGGGTGTGGCTGACTCTGGATAGGCTGTCATACTTTTCGGAACTACTTTCAACTTTTAGGAGCGTTTGGTTGTCATTTAGGACATGAAATACGCTCATCTATGTTCACACTCTGCATTCCTACCGTAGTTATAGGAAAATTCTATCTCATCTATAAACTTATCATACAAAAAAAAACATGTTTTTTCTGCCAGACGCTATTGTTGGCTTGTTTTCTTTTAAATTTATAATCGAATTCATCTCAGGTAGTGTGAGGCTCATTTATATTATAATTCGAATTAGGTAGGTCATTTGAGAGAAATTTTTTCTAATGTTCTCTATGATATTATAGTACTAGCCAAATATTCTAACGAGGTGGCCACTTACAATTGTACCTCGCGCATAAGATTAGGCTTATCGTTCCTTATGGCGCGTCAATTGACAGAAATAAAGTTCTAGAAAGATTTCTCGTGCGTACTGATATTCTGAAATTGCAGCCGTTGCACTAGATTATTTTTATCCTTATTACGGTACTTATAAAAAATAGGAACAAGCGGATTTTGATCCGAGACTAAATTTGATATTTCAGTAAGAAATCATTTGTTTTGCATAAAATGTTCAGGATACTGTCGTGATCTCAGTAATCTTACGAGTTAACATTTGTTTGTTCAGCTTTGTTCATAATAGAAATACCAAAAGTGAAAACTCCGCTGAAACGCCAACATTAATTTAGCAGTACAACGTGTAGAGAGCAGTCCTTCTAGAACTGCTTATGAGGGTGTATGTCCTTTATATTTGTATTGCTGCCCGCCCATGGTTGCGTTTAGATGTGTACCAATTTTCAGCTCTCTCTTTTATCCATTGCCGCTCATTTTTCTTGAATTTTTATCGCAAGAGCCAGACTCCCATTTCATTGTGCATTAACCTTTATGACGTGTCATTGATCGGCCAATGAAGATCCAAGTGCAACGGATCGTTTCAGTCTGCACTATTGATAACTGTATTAAGATGTTGCAATAAAAAATCAGCCGTAGTCATTGTCACCGATTACATGCGGTTTCGAGTTTATGTACATTAATTGTTGAGCATGATTCATTCACTCGAAGTTCGACTGCACAAGTATTCACTAGTATGTAATCATTCCTATCAAAAATGAATAATGAGCAATCAAACTACAAACGTATCAGTCATCAACAACTATTTAATAGTAAGTACAGGTGAAGTGACTTACGTTTCTTTTCATCACTGATTCTTTTGCTTTTCATCGGTACGAATGATTTTATTTTTACTAGACAAAATTTTCCTGTCCTTTCATCACGCCGTTCGAGTTTCAAGCAAATCATATTCCAAAAATTGATTTCATATCTCAAATTTTCTCACCAGAGACTTCGAACGATAGAAATTTGTAGTGATTCTATATCTTTGTCTTTAGACTTAATAGGCAGCCAATTAAGTTATGCCATCAAACTGGATCAATGGTGTTTGGACTGGTGTTGGTTATCAACAAGAGGGAGTTACATGGACAATCCGATTGACTGCTGATGAGAACAATAATGAATTTCGTATTCAATATCCATCTCTTGGTGGAAGTGATGGTATATGGAAATTGTTGGAAAAAGATTCATCGGCAGATCGATATACATTTCATGAAGTTAATACGCAACCCGGCGGTATTACTCGTGACGGCGGCAAAATAATTTTAACAAAAGTTAGTGATAATCTCATGTCCTACAGTTATTTTCGTCCACCACAATTTGATACTGTAACGTCATGGTCAACATTAAAACGAGAATAAAATTAGAAAACGTACAAGAATCGTCCTCATCTTGTCGTTTGAATGAAACTTTTGTATCCATTGTTCACAAATAAGAAATAAATGTATTGCAACTTCCTTTTTTCTTATTGCGAGACATAAGTACACTACGAACAACATAATTATTTTGTTTGCTTTAATAACGTAGATAATCTATTTGTGAAAGCCTGTAGAAATCGCTTCACAAATAGTGAAATTGTTGGGCATACGCAACAACGCAAAAGTGAACGCCTGTTCTTTGTAACTGAATAAAGATCAGTTCTTGTTAGACAGAAAACATTTTTCAGGATTTGAATTGATCAAGAGTTTGATGATGAAGACCTAGGCATCTATCTACTAAGCATTTCTCGCTCAGATATAGTCATACTGAAATAAGGTTCGTGTCACAATGTAGCCAAGACTTACGCTTACAACTAGCCGAGTCAACTTATCTAAAAATATTTTTAGTTGAAGGGTTTCTTTCAATAAATCCGAAAAACTATAAATACAACAAGAGAAAAAAAATTGAAGCAATTAATAAAATTTTTGACTTTGAAATTCAAATTTCTTTCTTTTCAGAGCGTCAGTTGAGAAATCATTGGAAGAGTTGTGTGGAATATTCAGAAAAAAGTCTACCCCAAACTGTGGTTAGTTACTTGCATAACATTGTCGAACGTTTGGACAATTTCCCATGTGATCGATTGCTTCTGAATGTGCACCGTAATTACATTATGAAACAGAGGAAAATCATACCCTAGAAAAATTCAGCTATGCAGCGTTCGAAAAATGAATCATTCCAAGCTGTGTCATTATCGTTCGACGCATATTTTATTGAATCCACACTTTGTCTTTTTGAACCTTGTTCAATGGACTTTATAACGAGATTCTTAATTCGACGATGATGAATTTCATAGCAAGACAATTGATCTCATTCAAATGAGTCATGCAATAGAACGGATACGTCAGGATGTGCGTGTGAATGACTTTCAGGCCCTCAGGATAGTCACTATTACAATGCGATCACAGACCTATTTGTTTTATTTGTTCTGCAACAGCTGAAATAGATTTTGTATTTGTCCTGAGATCTGTTATTCAACAGAATTATTTGTGCGTGCTGAGTTCTGTGTAGATTTAGAGAGATAACATAGGGACTTTTTCCTTGAGAAAAGAATGCGTTTGTCATAGATCCCAATTATGAATAGAAAGGCGCCATTGACTATTTTTGGTTTTGCTGCGAGAACGACTAGATACGAAACGAGTACTTTCAAAAACTATTGTTGTTTCTGTTTACTTCAATAAATCTAAAAATAAACACGTTGATACAAATATCACTCAATTTTCTATTTTCTTGTCTGATTCATGTGCCAATGCTTTCTCTAATCATTCTTTCCTCGAAACACATTTCAACTACTCAGAGAGGAAACGGGTGTCAAAAGAAAATTATCGAATGGTCGTTCAGAAGAAATCTTTTGATAAAAACGATTTCCCTCGTATAATTGGTTTTATTGTTCAAAAATCGATTGTCGACTAATTCTCCAGCATTACTCAATCTTGGTATTGAACTATTTCCGATACACCCTGTAAGTATAAATAAAATATCCTGACATTAAATAGATCAATTCGATATTTTTTTTGCAATAGGTAAAAATATGTTTCATCTTTCGTCCTATCACCTTTATCACATGAATGCAAGTACTTGTATATGAGCTGACTAATTGCACAGAAAACACACGAAGTCTGTAGGCGATTGTGAACAATTCGCATCCGATTGTTACGTGTACTGCAAAAACTGAGTCGATTTATATATGTTTTGAATAATTCTGAGAAAAATTTTTTTTGAAAAATTCCCTGTACCCCCTCCCCTCAGGGATGGTCTGGTCAATAATGACACTTTTTTCGATAACTCAGCCATTTCTTGACGGATCCTTCTCATCTTCGAACTCGACTGAAATATTGATGAGATCATTCTGTGTACAAAATTTCAAGACAACTAACCGAATCGAGAGTGTACTCACGTTTTGAGTACACAAAAAGAGAAAAATGCTCAGTAGTTAGATACATGTTTTGTTTTAGAAAAAAGGATATATCAAATTTAGAAAATGTCAATAAAAATTGAAATAGTAATTTATATACTCGGCTTTAAGAATTCTAAAGTAATCTTCTATTTGAACCAGCCATAATAATAGTCCAAAGGATTGTCTAGAAAACAAAATATCATTCAACTCACGGAGACATTTTTCATCGAGACACCCAGGACAAACAATCAGATACTAAGATCTGATAAGAATTTGAATCTGATCTTGTATGATCTTACAAGATCATACGAAAATCATACAAAAAATCGTAGTCTCTGAGATCTTATATCAAGTCGCACAGTCAGATTCTTGAAAGATCTTATTAATGTGTAAGATCTTTCAAGAATCTGACTGTGCGACTTGATATAAGATCTTATGTCAGATTTTTCGACCTGGGCACCTACTTTAACTGAAAGCACAAAAATAAAAATATTTGTATGCGAGACAGCAGAAAAAAACTACTTCAGTGCCTTCCGCAAGACTGATATTGTTCCGGCCAATAAATATTGCAAAGAGCTGTACGACTTCCTTTTGATAGATAATTATTTTCTGTATCATTATGAACAATTCAAATATATTTTTCTAGAAAAATCACAATGCTGATTCTTATTAGCAACTATGAAAGCATTCGTAAAAAAATCGAAAATAAATTTAGTGAAGTAGTTGTGAAGGTCATTCTGTACTTTAAACTTCTCTTGATAGGGTTCATCGGGTATCAGCTGTTCGAATGAATCAAACACTCAGACATACAACAATCGACTCTTCATTAAGTAATTTCTATCGATTAGTTGCGTAGGCATGACGGCAAAAAAAGCGAATTCTTCCGGTTTCACATGTTATCTCTCTTGTTAAAATCACACACATGACGTCAATGCTAAAAATAATTATTAATAATGATCGATTGAACCGCCCTAGTTTAGGAAACAAAGATTCAATGTCATATCATAGTTCATAGAGAAAATCGACATTTACCGGATAACGCCAACTTTTGATAAAAACTGATTTAAAATTAGAACAATACATATAGTTTATTTCCTATTTTACCATTAACATTTCTATCCGAAGAAAATAGAAAAAAAAACATCCCTTACTAAACAATATATCTGGAGTTATTTTTATAGACAAAGTAGTTGATGATGTATATATATATATATATATATGCATCAGAGTTTTGTTCAGTTATAATAAAAAAACAATGTTAACACGCTTAGTTTCCCCTTTTTCTTCTAATAAAATCAATCAGAAATCCAATTTCCTCACGCAATCTCACTCATTGGCATAAAAATAGACGACGACAAGAAAATGGAGCGAACTATTCAACAATAAGATTACTGAACGAAAGACGCATACTAGCACAGTAAGCAACACATTTATATATATATATATAGATATAGATATAGATATAGATCACTCACATAATTAAATAAAAACCAGAATAAGATATAAAAAAGTAAATAGCCAAAAATGAATATTTCATATAGCAAAGTTCTTATTCAGCTTACTAAACTAATAGAGATACAACTATGTAGAAGTTGATTCAGTCTCAAAAAGAAAATTAGATTAACATGAAACGAAATCTATGAAAAAGTCATAGATGATCATTAATAAAATCTTTTTATAGAATTAGATTGATACTATATCTGTGTCGAGAATTCTTAGCTATATAGGATCTGAGGAAAATTAAAACATATGATTATACCTAAAGCTATTTATCGATGTTGCATCACGAAAAAGAGATAAAAGTACTTTTTCTTTTCCAGCGATAGATATGATCTGGATCAAATAAATATTTTTGCTAAAAAACATTTCTTTTTGAAATAAGAAAAAACCTGTAAAAAGATTTTCGTTGAAAGATTTCTTTGATCCCGAACATTGAGTATCTATTGAGCGTACAGAACATGTTCTCCTTTAGTATATTCAATGGTTTTTATTACATCCTATAATGTTTACTGCTCGATTATACTTTAAATTAATAAACTGTGGGGTTTCAGAAGGCAATGCTTTTCCAAGTCAGTTACTTAATCAAACGCTTTTCTTTTTCTCTCTCTCTCTCCTCATGGCATATTTCTTTTTCTTATGTTAAAAAACTTCATATATAAATACATACACGCACTCACATAAGTGACCAGTGTTTTTTTTATTTTTTGCTAAAGGGAAAAAGGTTTCATGCTTCATAAAATGGACGAATTCGATTTTATTTCGCACAAATTAATGATCTTTGCTGGTATTCTAATGTATGTATTTGGTTCCATTGGGAATATTTTAAACATTTGTGTTTTTACAAAATGGTGTCGTTCGAAAAAAAAATCCAAATATTCATTCCCATGTGGTGCAAGTAATAGTTCGTTATATTTGCTTGGATCGTCTATATCAAATTTAATTGTTATTATTTATCCATTATTGACTCGAATTCTACTCGATGGTTATGAATTTGACACCACAAAAAGCAATGAATTTCTCATATGCAAATTACGTTACTTTATTTTGCATACATTTGATTTAACGTCATTAGCATGCATATGTTTAGCTACATTCGATCGATATTTAATATCGTCAAGGGAAGTTCGTCTCAGAAAACTAATAACAACACGAAGACGAACGCAATCTATTATTTTAATTCTTGTCGTATTATTCGGCATGCATAGTATTCCATTGATGAAATATTATCGTGTTTCGAAAGCGGGATATTGCACTATTGTGTCAATTACTTATTCCTATTATTATTTATATACATTTCAAATATTTCTTCATGGTATAATGCCAATTATATTTCTTTCTGTATTTGGTTTATTGACACTTAGACAATTAAGAATAATTAGTAAGCGAAAAAATCGCTACGGATTAATTAACGGCGATAAACAATTATCTCGTATGCTTCTACTGTTATCTTTAGCAATTATTTTATCATCAATTCCATATTGTATTGAACAATCGTATTATGTTTTATTCAATGGAAATAATCGTAAACAGACGTCAGTCTTCTTTCTGTATCATGTTACATGTTCGATATTGTTTTATGCAAATCCAGTGTCTAGTTTTTACATATATTATGTTTCGACAAGAAATTTTCGCGTACAAGTACATCAAATTCTTTTTGCAAGACGAAACGCTGATTATGTTGTTTTCTATCCAATTAAACCTACGGTCACTGCAACACAAAGTGTACGTGAATCACTTGTATAGAAATATTATTTATTTTCTTATTTTTGTTAAACTAAAAGTTGGAATATTTATAAAAAGAAAAGCTTTTTTTTCTCTTTGAATTCAACTTGGCGGTAAACAAATCAAAACGGAAATTGAATGCATGCATATGAATCACGCAGATGAGCATCTATCCGATTGTTTTTTTCTTTTTATAATTTGATATTCTCTTGTAATGATGTCATCGGATTGCTGACAAAAAAAAACATTGTTTTCTTTTGCTTAGACAGGGTCTGTTGTATGCTTCAATGAGCACAGCGAGAATGGCTCATATTTTATTTTGTACTTTTTACTTTTCCTTCTATTGTCATACTAAGCGATAAACCGCGATTCTTAAATTTTTTAAATGCGAATCTAGTTCAAGTTAGATATTAATGAAGCTTCTTTTTTAAATTTTATTTCGAATAATGCAGATAAAAATAACACAGTAAATGAAGGCTTGAAATTTCTACAATCTATCAGCGATGAATATAACTGCGCAATACACATTTCTATCATGTTCCATAAGTGAAAGATGCTGGAGGGGAAATGCTTCTTTGTGGAATTGTCGAATATTCTTAAGAGAAATATGATGTATGTATAAAAAAATAAAAAAATAAAAGAACATCGAAAAATCATTTCATTCGATGTAGACGCAAGAAAAAATACTAATCAGTAGATCGGTATTTCATTGGAATGGCATTGAAAAAAGCGGAACTTCAAAGAAAAATAAACTTAGGGTATACCAAAAGTTCTGGCCACGAGATCTTTAGTTCGACAAAACCCATAGTTTTGAAAGTTTTATTGCGCAAATATATATAGTAACATGCCTGCTCTATGATACTGCATATATTAGTCTTCGTAGATTGTTTTTGCATCTATTCCCGGAATAGTTCGAATTTTGATATAGTACCTATTAAATTCATCAGTCTTGTTTAACAGCTTGTTTGAAGAATGAAATGAGTTAAAACCGAGCGATCTTTCACCTGTATATACTATCGGAATGTAATATTCTCGAGCATGACGTCATAGAACGTTACACGAGAGGCAAATAAACAACATAGAATATTCCAGAATGTATCCGAACACTCCACAAGGATCTGTTAGATATTGGTATAGCCACTATATTATCGATTTTCTCTAAAATGACTGTTAGAATTAAATCCAATATAGAACTACAATATATGCAGTATCATAGAGCAAGCATGTTACTATATATATTTGCGCAATAAAACTTTCAAAACTATGGATTTTGTCGAACTAAAGATCTCGCGGCCAGAACTTTTGGTATACCCTAAGTATTATTTAGTGCGCGAGGCTCAATCACGTGGAGATATTACAGTAAAGAAAAGTACAAAATTTACTAATAAGTCTGTCACTGTTACAGCATACTATAAATTAGGAAAGCACCATGATTATTTACATATGAATATTCGGAGCATAAGCAATGTTCAATTAGTTCCATAGAAAGATTAAATTATTCATCTTTTTGAAAGTACACTTTTAAGCATAGCAATTAAATGTCATTGATTAGCAAAAGAAATTACTATTCTTGCTATCAAATCGAACAGAATAATATTGAATTTTTTCGATAGGAATTTCGATCCAAATTGATGATTATTGGAAACTATTTACAACATTTCTTTATTGTAGGATAGTAAATTCAATGTGATGTAAAAGAAGTATTTTTAAAAGAAAAAAAGAAAAATGTCATGCTGCGACTATATTACGTGTGATTTGCACTCTTGGAACGAAAACGTAAGTGGGATGTTGAAAAATATTTCGTTTATATAAAATAGGTGAATTTGATCATGACGCACAAAAATATTTGTAATACATTGCATTATAAGGCGTAGTCTGAGGTACTCAAGATCGGAAGATTTGTTTTCGTGCTTTGTCCTCATATAACGAGGAGTGAATATTATTTTAGGAATATATGAGCAAAAGAAAACTTTTCAAGAAAAACAACGTATACGCTACGCGGAATTACGCACGATAGAAATTTGAAGTCTTACGATCTCGAAATATTAATTTTTGTCTTTTGTACATGTAATCATAAGTAGTAGTATATCAATAAGATCTAGGGATGCGCCAATTCCAATTCCTACCAATTCAATTCCAATTCTTGGCTTGGAATTGGTCGAAATTGGTCTGAAACCGGTATAGAATTGGCTCTAAATGGGTGTAGAATTAACTGAAATTGATGGTACAATTGATTAGTCTTGACTAGCAAGTGCTTGAATTTACCAAAAATAAAATAAAGAAAGTGGGACGTATAAGGCCTTAAATCTGAAAATTGAGATTTTTATCATAAAAGCTACAACTTGAGTCACAATTAATAACATATTTGGAATTAGCGCAAAAACCTGACTCGAACAATTTATATTTTAATTACTTTCGGCAGCTCTTTTGTTCTGCCGAAAATTCACCTGGGGTACCCCTCAGGGTTCAGTCAAAAAAAGAAACTAATCAGAAAGCAACTTGGACAGCAGTAATTAACTATGGAGCATGTAAAATGTTTAGTAATATAGAAAAAA
>CAJNYU010003131.1:105677-128631 GCA_905331475.1 Rotaria socialis | reverse complement strand
ATGAAAACATTAACATTAATATTAATGATTAATGAAAATATAATCCCTAATATTAACGAAAACATTACTATTCATACTAATGGTGAATGTTTCCTTTAACCGTTAATATCATTTGAGAACATTGACATTAATATTAATGATTAATGAAAAAATTAATTTTAAAATTAATGTTAATGTTTTTCATTAATCATTAATATTAATGAATTAAGTTTTTCTTAGAAAACATTAAGCATTAAGATTAATGGCTAATGGAAGTCATTAATGAATGTCATCAATTAAGTTCCGTTAAAAAAAATGGTCCACCCCTAGTATTATCGAGTTTATTGAAAGTTTTTCTTCATGTTCTCAGTTCGATTATGCCAAAATTATAAATGTTAGGAGATCACATTGGGATTGGATAATGATAACGTATTGTATAAGGATCGACTAATTCATCTAGAATGCACCTTCACTCTTAACTACGAATAGATTTCTTCTTGAAAGTAAAAAAAGATATTTCTCAAACAAGGTCAACAGATAAAACCAGTCAAATTATAGATCTCATAAATCAAGGCGGTACTGACTTGTTTGAATCGTTCTACTTCTCTTTTGACACCCATTCTTGGACTACATTTAACTAGTCATATTTGATCATAGTGTACTCTTGAATTGATATTTGCTTATTTTTTTCATTGATGCATTTGAGATCTAATATGAAAAACGTCATATGCATATAAATCTGTATTGCGTATGTATATCAACGTCATGAGTGGCATGTAAGAAGTTATTTAAATCGCATTAGCATTCGTAATTTCTCTTTAGAAAGATTAATTAATTTGGCATAAGATTCCATTAAAAATAAAATTTTTTAGATTAAGTAAAATAAACTTGGAGTAAATAGACTGTAGATTATTGATAAATAAAACGAACGAAAAAATAAAACTCCAAAAAGTACACTGTCTAGCAACATCGTCTTGCTTGTAGGAATAGAATCAATAGAATACTTAAAAAAAAGAAGATACGCATATATATATATGTGTGTGTACATCTTTCTCATATTAGACAGTGACGGTAGAGAGTCGAGAACTTATTTCATGTAAAATTTAATTTAATAATAAAAAGGAAACGAAACTTGGGAAATAGTTGTTTAAAAATATAATCTGATAAGATACTTTTCGTAGAAATTCTGCATGTATGATAAACTTCCTGCTAAATTCATATGCATGAAAAGGAAAATTCAGTGAATCGAATAAAATAAGTTTTTTTAATCAGTACTTTGAGAGAATGTCTAACAAGTATCTGGTGATCCCTATGTATCAAAAAATTGCTTTAGTAATAATAAAGATTTATTGAGCGTCACGTTCGAAGACAATAGATTCAATAGAGAGTTGATTCACTGTGTTGTTCTCGTCATAGGAATGAAATTTAATCGCAAATTCACTCTGTAAACACTTGAGAATAGTTCCCGGTAGTTTTACGAACGTCCATTAATCGTTTTAACCTATTGTGTTATCAGATCGATAAACACATGAAAATTGCATCAAGCAAAACTGGTATCTTGTTATTTCTGAAAACGTATTATAATGTTGTAAAATTTAAAGTTTCTCTTGACTCGTTTTTTGTTAAAATGTTTAATATCATATGTCTTCTAAAAAATTGCTTTCTTTAAATAGACTATTAATTAGAATGACGAAACGAGGAAGAAACATATCATAGGCAGATAATCCTACTTGTCCCCTCACGTCATACTTTGTTCTTTCAATTTTTCTTTTTTCATATCATAATCATGACTTCTGCTGTAGTTATTTGTAAATATTCTGATTGACAAAAACGATTATATCAGTGAAAATAATCTGAAGAAAAGAATTTTTTGCACCCAGGTCGAACATTCCGGCCACCGGATCCCGTAGAATACTCAAGAAAATATGCGGAAAGTCGCCATATTCTGCATGGAAACACGGGAAATCGTTGGAACATGGAGGCAGTATTTCGATCAAAAATACGGGCGGACTTTTCCGGCAGGAATTGATCAGAAATCACCGGGAAAATTTCGAACCCGAATACTGCTTCCACAAAATCAACGGAACCACTCGGAACCGGCCGTTTCCAGGCCGCACTGTTCAATCTGGGGCAAGTCGATTTCTTACTGTGTAAAAAATTGATTGTTCACAAGGTTCTCTTTGGCTTCTTCAAAATTTTCACGTATGCTTCATTGTATGAAAAAGAATTATTACTAACTTGTATGCTGTTTGATAAGAAAAATTTGCTTCCTGACAAACTTTTTTTATTCATCCTACTCAATGATGCGAGCGATGACTATTCGTTTACATACTTCAAAACGAAACACTCTTTAGCTACCATCTATTGGACGGTTTTTATTTTTACGCACGACTAGTGAATTAGTAATTTAGAAGAAAGAATATGATTAAAACTACCGCCTATTTATTTGATTGAATTATCATACAGAGAAACGATCACCGTTGATGGACTTTGTAATATTTTATAGGGCTCTTTTTCAACTATACGAAACTATATAATTATAATGTGGACTGTCAGTCATGATATACACTCGAAATTGATGTATTTTCTTTCTTTCTTTCTTTCTTTCTTACTTAATTTGCGTCTTTAAATAAACATAATCAAGAATTTTTTTTATTGAAAAATATGATAGATTGGCATTAAATTTATGTACTTTTACGCGACATCTGACATCAAAACAAGAGAGAAAAGAAAGTCGATGATTAATATAGCTAGAGTACGATGATTTCACCTTTTCTATACGTCGAGGAAAGCGCAACGAACTAAGAAAGTACATTCTTTTTCTTTACTCTTTCTGTTCTTCATCTCTCAACTAGACGACGACAGTATAAATAAAGCGTGAATGCAACTTTTTTAACACACACAAATTTCCAACTGTAGCAATATGAATAAGTTCGTCATTGTCGTCGTTCTCGTAAGTTTTATGTGCTGCGTCATGGAAGTATAATCGTCAACAATTTTTTACTTTAGGTATGCTTGGGATTAGTCTCAGCTGGTCGTCATGGAGGTCCACCGGAAAAATTCGGCGGCGGAGGAGGAGGACATAGCGGTGAACGTTATGGTGGTAGCTCAGGCACGCTTGCATCAAAAGCATGCGCCAACGCAACTGTTGCCCAATCACTGGTGACCCAAATGCAAGCACTCATTACACAATTGACCAGCAATGGCTCATTTACAGCTGCTTTACAACAGCGCGCGCAAGAACTGGCGTATTACAATAATGCCGCCAATACACCACTTCTTACATCGAATTGCACTCAGTATTTCGCTGGCGTGACTGCAGCTACCGCACTTGATAAAGCTGCTCAAATGGCACAAATTCAATACACAAATGTCGCCAACAATCTCATACAAGGAATCTTTAGATCTGTTGGAGTGTACTATAAGGGTGGTAGATATGAAAAATAAGTATCAAAATATTTTTTCTTATCGAACAATGAAATGAATATTTATTACTCCTTTTCTGCTTTTATTTTCCAACTTATGTAAAACATACTTTTATTCCATTTCTATATTCAAATTTAAAATAAAAATAAGGATGCCGAAACCTTTTTTTTTTTGATTGGGCTATTTTTTTTTGCTTTTCTGTTTTTCTTTCTGGAAATGATACTCGAAGAATATTGTTTTTTTTCTGTTCACGGCAGCAACATTTGTTTTGCGCACAATAACTTTCAGCCATGGATTATTTTATATGTTGTCAGTCTTTGCATTGCAGTAAACTCGCTGTCTCACATTCATTTCAGCCTGTAAAACGACAGAACAGACGTCAAATTAAAGATTCTACTCAAAATTACGACGCACATCTCTTTTATCCGTCAAGTTAATCTTTTTATTAGAGTATATTAAGTAGACTTATAATTAATTGAGCAATAGAAATATTGGAATGAGCGATAAAATAGTTGAAAATAGCAATAACCAAATTTAGGAATAAATATATTGAATGAGCAATAATTAATTTAAATAAAGCATAAAATTTATATAAAAATGACCATAATAATTCGTTTATTTGCAACAATAAGTATTTTTTCACCTTCATGAAATACTATATGTAATTTATACCAATGATTCAGTCGCAACACGTAGCACACTATAATTCTGATTCTGAAAATGACATTGATATGCAAACTCAACGTTTTAGCAACACTGAAGCCGTTAAAAAAATAAAAAGTTGTCTTATTTTCTATAGTCAATAAATGGTCCACAGAACGAAATCCTACTCATATCAATTCAAAACTCTTCGAACATCAAGTATCAATAACATTATCATATTGGACTGATGCATACAATTGGATTAAGCTGAACAAAGACGTTATATCTATGTTGAATGGTGATGCAACAATATATTATTTGTCTGCTGGTGAAAAAGTTACAAGATCAGATAAAGAAATAAAACGATATGAAACTTGTAGATTTAACTCGTTTCACACCTACAAGTCGGCCTACTTTAATATATGTTGCGCATGTTTTTCTAGCAATGCTGAAAAATGGAAAGAAGCAATCTGCAGCTGTTCATCATTCATGAAAAATTATACATGCAAGGATATTATTGGTATGTTTATTAGATAAAAATATTGCAAACCTCCAGCTGACGCAAAAAATATGGAAATTGGTACAAAAAGAAAAAGAGGCAAACCATGGAAAGCAAAAAAAGCTTTATGGGTACAATAATCACTTACCCAGATCGAATAGTCCGGCCTGGAAACGGCCAGTTTCGGGTAGTTCCGTTGATTTTGTGGAAGCAGTATTCGGGTTGGAAATTTTTCGGATCAATTCCTGCCGGAAAGCACCGGAATTTGGCAGGAATCCGCCGGAAAAGTCCGGCCGTATTTTTGATCGAAATACTACTTCCATGTTCCAACGATTTCCCGTGTTTCCATGCAAAATATGGTGACTTTCCTGCATTATTCCTGGAGTATCCTACGGGATCCGGTGGCCGGAATGTTCGACCTGGGTATATATGTTTCATTTTTCTTTTTTTCTTGTGAATTGTAAATAAAAACAATGTAGTTTTTCTCGTTTTTGTTGTTCAAATATGAAATTAATATTGCTGTATAATAAGCTATTTATTGCTCATTTAATATTATAAAATTGTTCAAATGAAGTTTTCTAATTGCTCGATAGTTACTGCTAAATAATATTTATCTTATTGTTAATTCCAATATTTTTATCGCTCACATAAATACAAGCCTATTAAGTATACCACTATTTCAATGCATAGAACTATTCAGAAACTCTTAGTTTTTTGTTTCATCTAGATGTAATATTAAATGATTCCAAATATATTGTATAATATCCTAACAAGAAAATTCTTTTTCCTGCTAACAACAACATTAGATTGAGAATGATTGCGTCAACAAGAAACCAAGTTCATTTGATAAGTGTTCCGATATTTTATCCAAATAGAAAATAATCTGACTCGAGAACGGCAGCGTCAGATAAATATTGGTGTCATCTGCATGCTTATTCTACGAGTCTATTGAAAATTTTATATCAAGTTAGTCATGAGATGCTCTGCATCGAGTATTTAGCGAAAAGACCGTTGTCGAGAAGGTTTAATAATTTATTAGCAAGCATATTGCTACCATTCTTTGTTTTTTATTTTCTTAATGTGAATAGATGAATACAGAAGTGAAAGAAGATGAATAAGAATATCGAACCGCGAAAGTCATACTCGTCATTACTGGCACATTTTTACATAGAGGAAGGTAACTATTAATGCTAGATAGCTCAAACTTCAGAATTGAAACTAAAATTAGAATTTCTGTTGGAATTCACATTTTCGTACAATTGCTCAAAATCTATCAAGTCACATAATAATATCTAACAGATTATATGCCATTTCAAATTTTACCACAACAGTTAACGAATGAAAACTACTACTTGTGTTGAAATTATCACAAAAAATCAAAATATTGCATTTGAAAAACACCAGAAATTCGAAATGTTACCCTGTAAACAAGGAAAAAAGACCGTCCAACGATCAATTTGTGTTATTTTTCAGTTACTTGATCGTCAACAGAAGTAGTCGAAGAGACCTATTCACTGTAACAAAAAACAATACGACTAGAAAAATAAATCCTTACGGGTTTTGGGAAAGTGCAACATTTAATGAATCCTTTTTACCTTCTGTGAAAAATTTCACACGTCTTTGACGGGTTTATTACGTTTAAAAAAAACTCTTCAGGGTTTATTATTCTACTTTTATGCTTTTAACAGTGCATGAGTAAACCTTCGAAAGTACGCGTCATAATAACGGCTGTCAAAATAAGACTAACATTGAGTAGCAAAACTTAATGCGTTTATTTTTCTTAAACTACAAAAATATTTTCTACTCAAATAATGACCGCACTATCAGGTCGTTCATTATTAACAGCACAGACAATCAACACAGATTGAATGAATTTGTCGATTCTATTGATTACAGTCTCTTCATCAAGAGCCGATATCTATTGTGTCTTTCGACAAAACATGTAACGAATACAAGTAGGCGCTAGATTCTGCTTGCAGTCTAAACAATACTTTAAAG
Organism: Rotaria socialis; assembly: GCA_905331475.1. Classification (NCBI taxonomy): domain Eukaryota; kingdom Metazoa; phylum Rotifera; class Eurotatoria; order Philodinida; family Philodinidae; genus Rotaria; species Rotaria socialis. The sequence continues at coordinate 122,087 of CAJNYU010003131.1, read as the reverse complement.
TATACAAAGTCAAATTTGTATAAAGAAAAGTCAAAAAACCATGTAGCCATTTGAATCAACACATTATTCATCTACGTCGACAGCGATTTGCTATAGGAGCAATTTCAGATACGACTAATTCGTCACGTTAGATTTTTTCCTACAGAGGATAAAATCAACAATATACAGTGAATCTTATAATCTATCTAAAACAACAAAACGTTTTATGTGAAGTGCAAGTATTGGGGAAAAATAAAAATATAGTAAAATTTAGATATTATCGCATGTCTGCAAACGAATTCCAGTATGACTAGTGCCATAATTAGCCACCGAAATATCAGTCCAGTTGTCTCTATTAAAATCATCAATAGCTACCGTAGATATTACAGAACCGTAGCCCATCAAATACGAATATGGCTTTTCAAAAGTACTATCACCCTTTCCATATAATAAAACTACATCTTTAGAGTTCCAATTAGCAACAGCAATGCCAAGAAAACAATCTCGATTGAAATCAGCAATAGCTATAGAGGGCGGACCTGATAAATCTCCAGTTGAATATGAAGCTCGAATAGAAAAATTTCCATTGGCATATCCAAGAAGTATCCTAACATCATTCGAAACAAAGTTTGCAACAGCGATATCTAATATAGTATCATTGTTAAAGTCTCCAACGGCAACTGAGTACGATTTGGAACCGTTGTCAATTGCATATATTATTTGTTTCATTACAATTCCATCACCATGTCCAAGTAGTATACACCTATATTATCATAACCGCAGTTGATAACGATAATATCCAAGTGATTATCGTTGTTTAAGTCGGCAATTGTCAGATATAGTAGAGTAGAATATTCACCAGTCGAGCACATAGACATACTTTGAAAAGGTCGACTACCATTTTGAAGAAGTACCACAATGTTCCCATCTAGAAAATCGACTACTACAATATCCAATTTATTATCCGTATTAAAATCTTCAATTGCGACTGCGATCAGATCAGAGCCAGTTCTAGTCGAATATGCTGTCTGTTCTATAACGCTTACATCTACGTATCCGAAAAAGACACCCACAACATCAAAGCCAATGCTGGCAACAGCAATATCTAGCACATTGTCATCGTTCAAGTCACTGATTACAATCATGATCGGAAATGCGCCATCTCCACATCAATACTGGTGCAAAACTTCCATTACCATATCCCAGAAATATATCAATACTATCAATATTATTGTTGGCAACAGTGATATCGAGTACACGGTCATTATTGAAATCAGCTAAAGTGACTGACATAGGACTTGAATCCGTTCCAGTTGAAAATGTTACGTGCTCGATGTAAGTGCCATTTTTATCTGCAAGAAATACGCCGACATGATTGGTGTCAGAATTAGCAGCAACAATATCGAATAGACCGTCGTTATTTAAGGTGTGGGTGTGATTCTGCTGTTCATCTAGACTACATTCACAACCATACCCACACACACCCTGGACATGTAGCCATCACAGGAGAGAAATTCTGTGTATGTGGATGCACACAAAAACTAAATCTATTGTCTGTAGTCTTAGTTTGAAGGTACGTTGACTTCGTAAAAAGATCCTACAATAAACGATGAGTGATTTTTCACGAACTGTTGACAAATATGTTTTGTGAAAATTTAAGTAATTAGTATTCTTATTTTTATTTTTATTTTTCTTCAGTAACGAAAGAGTAGAAAAATGCTTGATCGATAAGGATGGAGATCAATGAATTGAGCACGCTGACAAATACGAACTAAATTTCGATAATAACATAGCTGATTTTGAATTAATTAGCAACTACTTAGGATTGAGTGAGATCAAAAAGCATTCATAAATAGTTTAACTTAGGTGTTGAGTAGATATATAAGTTATAGTATTCGTGATTATTCGTTATCTTAGAAAATCGAGAATTGAATGCAAGATAATTTAAAAATCTGACCTAGACTGTCATATAGAAGTAAGTTCATTTAAATATTAGATGGAGCCAACGGAAAGGTTTACAGCAGAGCGATTGCCTACAATTCTCTAATAAGTATGTTTTAATTAGATATGAGACCTAATAAAATATATGACCCAGTTGATTCTTCACATGATATAGTGAAGGTTTTAGCGCACATTTTTTTTGAAGTTAATGGTTTAATAATGATCGATTATCGATGAACATACAATCGATCAATAGAAACAAAAATAAGGCCTGATCTATTCTTTCAACTATAATTAATCGAATATATTAACAAATAAAAATATCACTTAATATTTTTTTTCCATATTATTTTCATTTATCATCATATATTGAAAATGTCTACTTAACGGTTCTTTGGTCATATCTCAATTAATGATATAGTACCTTTTGACATAAGATCGATTCTACTAAAATATCCTTGAATCACATTTTATGGCGTAGCAATAAAATCAATGCAATATGATAGAGTACCTCAAGGCCTACCACCTTGAATATCTCACAGTTACAAAAATAAAGTAAGGTCGAATAAACTCGACGCTTTTACCTTAAAACTTTCGTATTCTTTTGCCAGCGACTATTGTTTTTTGTGTTAGCAAAACCAAAAATGATACAGAATACTCTACTGTAAGACATGTGCTAAAGAGTTTTTTCTGCTAGTTTTCTAAAAATTGCATTGAAAAGTATATTTACTAAATTCAAACACGAATCTTTCAACACAAACGTCATCTTGATTATTATCCAGTTACCTACTACTTTTAGAGTGAGATAAAATCTTACGAAAAACGATGCGCGATTGGATATTAGTTTACTTGGCTGCTGCAAAATAAAAATGTGTCTATTGGATACTCTCAACAGGTACGTCCATAACGAGCGTTCAAGTTACAAAACTAGTTTGGCAAGTGATCATCAGTGAACTAGATAGAATAGAGCGACTAGGATTGATATTTAGAGCGAAACATTTTGCTGTAGGATGACCTAGGACTTTCTCGTATGATTGAGTCGGCGAAAGATGGAGTAATAGTGTGCTGATGTGTATCATATTTTAACCCTCTATCCCGTCAGGTTTATTGGATGTACTCTTTGGTTTACTCCAAGTTACAAATTTTGTGCTCAAAAGAAGATTATACAAGTAGAATGTAGTTGTAAATATTCTTTTTCATTGACTAAAAATACACCTAATGAATTGGATGATGGTAAATTAAGGACTCGTTATTTGATTGGCTTATAGTTTTCATACGAGGTTACCGTGAGTTATATGGCTCACTTCTTTCAACAAGCCATATTTGATTTGAAATCTAAATATTTTTGTTTTCTAGTCGACTTTATTAGCGAAAGGAAATTCTTTCTTTTGCCACTGGAAATAAAATGAAATGATTTCTAAATAATTGATAGTAACTCTTCATAGATTTCAATGTTAGATTTTCTAAAAGAAACATATTTATATGAAATTATTTTCGGCAAACTTTCTATCTTTTTAGATTTATACTTAATTCTATCAATAGACCAAGGTAAAACTTCAGTTAAACGCTATGATGACCGTGACTAAATTTTTTTCTTGAAATATCCATTAAAAGAAGTGTATCTTTAGAAAAATGGAAAAATTGTAAGTATCCATGCGATATATTTAATCCTATATATTTACGAGAAAGAGAGAGCCTTTTAAAAAGAAAGATAATTTTCTTGTGCCTACAAAAAATATATGTCTTTCGTGCTTATTTAGTAGTTATTCGTTATTGTTCGCTATTCATCTTTGTCATTATTGTTTATCTGTTGTGTTTGATCGGTGACGTAATATTTCTCTGATTGAATTTAATGAACAATGAGCAAAGAATTAGATAATTACCAAAGACAAATAATTATTCATTGGCAATCCAACAAAAAAGAATTTATCATTTTTATTTAGTATTCAGTCATTACCAATGGCTGAAATAAACTCAATCTTTGCAGCAGCTGTTCGAGTTATTTCTCAAGCTCTTATGATTGTAAGTATTTCAAATAAACCATAGAGTAATTTTTATGAAAACAAATCGATCGTTTTATTGCTTTTCTCATTGACGATATTGACATTGAGGTTTATTGACTTGTGATAGACTATTCTTATTGGATATGTATGAGAATCTATCGAATCGGCAGATTTTTAGTTGGAAATCTGCTATTTTGAAAGAGTTCTACCTACGAAAAGAAATTAAGTGTCTACAAGATTTTATTTTAGATTTGATCTGAATAGAGTTTTTAATCATTTCATACGGTTACGGAATACTGTCAAATTTTTGTTTTGTCGATGGATAGCTCAATTTTCTATTACCCGTCTAAAGTTAGGGGTGGACCATTAACATTAATTTTATATTAATGTTAATGTTTCTCATTAACCATTAATATTAATGCTTAATGTTTTCTAAGAAAAACTTAATTCATTAATATTAATGTTTTCATTAAAATCAATGACTTAATATTAATGGTTAATGTTTTCATGAAAGCATTATAACTTTCCATATTAAGTAATTAACACTTTCGGAGAAAACATTAGCTATTAAGATCAGTTAATTGATTAATAATTGTAGATAATGTTTCCTTAGAAAAGCCTAATTCAGTAATATGGAAAAATTAATGTTTTCATGAAAACATTAACATTAATATTAATGGCTAATGGAAGTCATTAATTAATGTCATTAATTAAGTTCCGTTAAAAAAAATGGTCCACCCCTAGTCTAAAGCCGTTTGAGTATCATATCTCATAAATCAACGCAATCCCAATTATGCCAGGCTATTGATAATGAATTTTACTTTTTATTTTTTAGTTCGGTGGTGTTGTGCCATACATTCCTCAATATTTAATAATAAAAAGTTCTCAAAATGCTGAAGGCTTTTCGAATTATGTATGTCTTACATTGCTTATTGCTAATATTTTACGTGTTGAATTTTGGTTTGGTAAACATTTTGAAACTCCACTACTTGTTCAATCTATCATAATGATTTTATGTATGCTTGTAATGCTTGAACTATGTGTACGTGTTTACTCAAAATCTTTATGCCATCATTTACCTTTGAATCAACAAAATATATCGAGTACAAAAGATCTGACCTTAGATATTCACGAGAAAAAATTTACTGATTTTCAAATGGATTATTTTTGGAAATGGACAGCGTACGATAAATGAATATAAAAAAAGATCTATATTTATTTTAATTCATGTAGGTTTACAAGTTATCTTCAATTTTTATTTGCATTTTCTTCGGTTTTAAGTAAGATCATAGTTTCTTTCAGGTGTTAAAAATGAATTTTGTTTTTCTGGAATATTTAAGGTGTAATAACGTGGCTCTTCCTTACGAATACCCTCTATATAGAAACAATCGGATTTCTAGCTGTATTTTTCGAAGCTTTATTGGGTACACCACAATTTATGCGGAATTTTCGACTGAAATCAACAGAAGGCATGAGTGTAACAATGGTGAATAGATTTTTCGAGAAATTCAAAAAATTCGAATTTAATCTTGTTCTTTTTTTGTATTGAAGGTTCTCATGTGGACATCGGGTGATATATTTAAAACAGTTTATTTTATTCTGAGGATTGCACCGACACAATTTTGGCTTTGTGGAATGTTACAAATTAGTATTGATATTGCAATACTTTTTCAAGTACTTTACTATTCGGACAAATATCGATTTCGTAAACGTTAAAGAAAAACCATAAAAAAAAATATTTCATTTGAATATTGCAAGCTGACCAAACTCGTTTGTTGTTTTCTTTTGTAAAATTGAGCATTTTCTCGTATGAAAAAGTCAAACTGAAAATAATTCAAAAAATATTTATTTATCTTTTCTTCTTTTTTGTAGTTTTTATGTTAAAAATATCTTGAAAAGTATAATTAAAGGTAAAATGATCTGTTCTTTAGTTTCATTGTAAATATTAATCTAATTTTATTCGATTCATCGGTAAACTTACTATGAAAATTTTTGTTCGTTTTCCTATGAGTTAAAGTATAATATGTAAAGGTTCAGTTTTCTTACTTATAGATTCTGGGGTCAAATCTGAATTCTAACACTGATATTCATCATTCGGAAGATTGTCAGAAAACTCTCAATTCATATACAGTTAAGGAAGTTGACAGTTTTGACATTTTGTTGACAGAAATATTTAATCTAAATCATTCCCTGATTGAGACTTCTTGCTCATGCGCTATAGAAAAATCATGGGTCAAGAATACAAAAAAAGAAGTCCGTCTAGAGCTATTTCTTTGTTTATCTCTATAATCGTGAAATTTCGACGAAGCTATTTAAATAACATTATTGAAGATGAAAAGAAACGTCATTGTTTCGTCACCAGGTAAACTAATTATTGGTGGTGAACATGCTGTCGTTTATGGTCGTCGAGCTTTGGTTACTAGTATTGGTATGCGTTTATACATGCAACTAACAGCAGAAGAGCAAACTAATGAACCTACTAGTCCGGTATTAAAAGTATCATTTCAGGATACCAATCAACAACATCTAATTGATTTATCAAACATACAGAATTCATATCCAATTGAAATTCAAGGCATACTGTTTGTCTACAATCATTTCAAGTCTTTCGTCTCCGATCGAAGTCAATTGAATATACAAGTACATTCGGAAATTCCCATCGGCGCTGGTCTCGGTTCAAGCGCAGCGTTTAGCGTTTGTCTTGTTGGTTGTTTCTATCTTCTTTATCATAAAACATTGAATCGAGAAGATATTAATGAATTATCCTATAAAGTTGAATGTATTTTTCATGGAACACCATCTGGCATTGATAATACAATAAGTACCTATGGCCAATCACTCGTTTATAGTCGAGCAGTGAAAAAACATATTAATTTTCGTTTATCAAATTTAGCTATTATTGATACTGGTATACCGAAATCAACGAAAAGAATGGTTGAATTAGTACGTTTATTTGTTGAAAGCAATCAACAAGAAGGTGAAAGAATTTTAAATGATGTTGAACGATGTGTGGATTCAATGATTGAACATTCTGAGCAAATAGATCAATTATTTCAAGAGAATCAACAATTATTGAAATGTTTAGGTGTGTCAACATTAGAAATTGATAATATTATTGAAATATTAGCTAAGAAAAATATATCAGCAAAAATTACTGGTGCAGGCGGTGGCGGTTGTCTGATTGCATTAACATCTTGTTTTACAAAAGATCAGATTTTAGATTTACTACAAGATAATCATATAAAATCAATTGCTTTTGTGGAATGTGGTGTTGAAGGTTTACGGGAAGAACAAACGTTTTAAACTTTCGTTTATTTTCATTATAGAGCTTATCATTATAATTGTGATTTTGGAATCAATTTTAATATAGACAACGATTCAGATATGGTTCGACTAGGCAATCGATAGATAGATTAAATTAAATCTTCTTATTGTAACTATTGATTTAAGCTCTACATGGATGAAGGAGAAGAATAAGGTATTGACTTGCGCAAATTCTTTTTGAAATCTTCAAGTAATGTATATAGATCAACCATGGCAATTCGTTTTACTCCTTGGCTAGTTTTGTAAATACAACTTGAAATAAGAAGTTTTTCGAGTAGTTTATATAGGAAATAGTTTGCTTTTTGAATTTCCTTTAAACGCATTTTTTTTTACACATTGACCCGGAGGGGATATCCGTAATCGAGATCAGATACCGTGATGTTGCACGGCGTTCAGGTAATTATCAAAAATATTCTTGTCTAATAAACGAAATCACAAGAACAAACTGTCTGATCCGAAATCCATGACTGTCTAATTGAGTCGGTTCTCTCGATATTTAACTAATGTTGACGGATACCATAGTTCCTATGAACAGATCTCTCGAAAATGGTCTAAATTATTAGTAAATAATTTTCAGGGTTTGCTGAAAAAAATTCCTCTTTCTTTTTTTTTATCCAATATGCATTCAAATATTTTTCTTGGCATATGCTGATATTTTGCATTGCAATTCTGCATTATATGAAAACTGTTAGTCTAATGAGGAAGGAAATTAGACGTCAATTATCCTCTTTTTTTGCACAAAATCATGAAGGATGAACAAGAAAATGAAGAAAAAAAAACGGTAGCGAAGGCGTGAGCTATTTTTGTCCCATTATAATTGTATGACGTACATTACTTTTACTTTTCTTCTACTATTAATACGCATGTCCGTAGTAGCAGTCACATCTACTTATTGCTCCGCGGAATAGTGCTTACAATAAATGTCTATCAAATCTAAACTTGGTAATTTAATACGTTTAACGAGTAATACTGAAGATCATGAGCAAGCTTGTACGCTACCATCAACCAAAGTTGCATACATTCTTTCTGTTGATATTGGTACATCATCAATACGTGCTTATTTATTTTCGAAAGCATTCGAAATCATTTGCTCGAGTCAACGACAACAAACAATTCATTGTCCTGAAGCACATGCTTTTGAACTTGACCCTGCGGAATTCTGGTCAACGCTTCTCTTTGTTATACACAACACGATTGAATCTGCACGTCCATTGACAGTTGATGATATAGCGTGTTTAGGCATATCGACGTTAAGAAATTCAGTCATATTATGGGATCGCAAAACGGGCGAAACATATTCCAATATTATTTTGTGGAATGACACAAGATCAACTCTGCAAACTATGGCGACAAATTCATCGTTCACATGGAAAACTATACGTCATGTATCGAAACTAATTTATCCATTTATCCAAACAGCTCGTTTATCAACATTGTCTAATCTTGAATTTCGCACGCAAATGATCGCATTTAAATTATTGTGGTTGTTTGAAAGAAAACCTCATTTAGCGAAATATGCACGTCAAAATCGCTTGTTATTTGGTTGCATTGAAACATGGATTATATGGAAGTTGACTGGTGGGCAAGAACATCTAACCGATGTATCATGTGCAAGTTCAACTGGACTTTACGATCCATTTCAATCGGAATGGTCCGCGTTGCTTTGTAAAAATTTAGGCATTCAAATGAAATTATTACCAACAATTAAACCAACTTATGGACAATTTGGAAAATGTGATCCAGCAATCTTCGGTAAGTCTAAAGTATTTTCATTGAAGACGATTTTGAGTTTTCTAATCAAAATATTTTTTACTAGGACATGAACGATACATTCATTGTATACTAGTAGAGATTTGGAAAAACCGGTCTCGCTTTCGATCCTGAGATCGGAAATATTATGGTGCTGCCAAGAGAAAGAAAGCGAGACTTCCGTACTCCAAATTACAGTGAAGTAGATCTGAGCTATAGTTGTAGTGAAGAAACATGTCTAATGTGAGAGACAGAAGGAACGATAAAGCGGTTTTTATGTATTCTATTAGTTGAATAATGCATTGATAAACATTTAGACTATTGAACGTTTAACTTTTTTTTTTATCTGTAAAACTAGGTCGTGCTATTCCAATAACGGCTGTTATTGGTGATGTACAAGCAAGTATGTTTGGTCAATGTGTTTGTCATCTTGGTGAATCCATAATTACATTAGGTACTGGTGCTTTTGTTAATATTTTAACCGGCCGAGTTAGTGCTTGCACTGATGGTATTTATCCTCTCGTTGCCTATTCGGATCTTTCAAACCCATTGGAAAATGTTCATTTTCTTCATGCATACCATAGTAGTTGTGCAAATATTCTTAATTGGGCTCGACAAGCTGGCTTTTTTAATGATTTTTCAGAAATAAATCAACTATCAACAGACACTAAAATTGCTCATGTATTCTTTCTTCCGGCATTCGATGGTCATATTAATGATCCCTATTGTGGATCTGGTTTCATTGGTATTGATGGTCAAACGACGCGTGATGATTTACTTCGATCGATACTTGAATCCATTGCATTTATTGCCTATGAATTGTTTGTATTTCTAAAGCATGATTTTGATAAATATCAAGGCGAAGAGAATTTTCGGTTTTTACGTTTAGCTGGCGGAGTATCAAAATGTGATTTTATTTGCCAAACAATAGCTAACTTGACAAAACTGTCTATTCAACGTTGCTATGCATTTGATTATGCATCGGGTATTGGAGCGGCATTTCTAGCTGCATATGGCTGTGGATTAATTGATGATTATGAACAATTTGAAAAAATTATTACTGTAGAAAAAACATTTCAACCAGTTCAATGTGACATAGCAGAACAAAATTTTAAACAATGGAAATCAATTATTCCACGATTTGGTAAATGGTATCAAAGCTTTGAAAATTTATCAGAATAAAATATTGCATATTTTTTATTGTAAACGACTTTCGTTATAAAATAAAATTTTTATTTCAGATGTTCTCATTTTGTTCAGAAAATATTTTGCATCTTTTTTCCCTGTTATGTCAGTCTCATTGGTACTCATTGCTTCTTTATAATTTGTAACCGTCAGATCTGAATTACATTCAAGATTTAAACAATTTTTGCTGTTTAAATCTCACCTAGATGACCTCTTGTCAGTAAGAAATTCTTTAAAAGGCTTATTAGCGCTGCCCTCTTGTGACTCAAATTTGGAACTCAAACGCTGTATGTCGAATGCGTGTTTTGCTAGATGTATTTTATCGAAAGAAAATAATTTTTGATTATATTCATTTTAGATATGACTAGTTGCACATATTTATCGCCTGGCGTTCGAGAATTATTGTTAAGCGCATCAGCAGTCGCAACTTCTGAAAAGAGTGAAAACGATCAATTATCGATCGATAAAATTCGGCAATGTTTGAGTGTCGGAGGTAAACGATTAAATTGATCAATAAATCACATACGAACAGCGATGTTTAATGTCATCTACTTATATTCCTCTTTTCTGTAGATACGGGTATTGATTATCTAGAGTCCGTTCGTCGATTGGATGTGAAAATATTGCCTCAAATCGAACAAATGTTTAACCGTATGACTATTGAAGAATTCCGATCGACTTATGACAATGATCATTATTGTGGATGGTTGAAAAATAGAAAAGTAAACTGAGGAAACTGCTGATTGAAAAGCTTTCAATGAAATTATTATTTCCTAGGATTTATTTCGAATATTTAATTTTTTAAAAAGCGATGAAATTCATTTAGCTACACTTCTTTTAACTTGTTTTACCGAACGAAATCTCGGCAATGTAAGAAGAAAATATTGACTTTCGGAAAGAATAATTTATGTTTTATTGAATTAGTTGCTTTTACTACAAATCAATACTGTACCAAATCTCCTAAGACAAATAGTTGAATCGCCAAATCTTTGTTCTATTCTTGGTTCAGATTTAGTAAGTATCATGAAAATAAACTATTTTACAATCGAACTTTTCCTGCACAGACGCTACTCTTTCAATTACTAATTGGTAGTCCGAAATCGATTAATTTACGTAATGTCTATTGGCATGGTTTTATTCAATATAATGAAATCTCACCGAAGTGAATTAATACTGACCGTTTCAAATTAAAATATATTCGTTTACTGTTTCTGCTTAATTAGATTTACTTATCTTCTTTTGTATCTTATGTCATGCATAGGATCTATTCTTAATGGAAAAGTTATACCTGAACGACAATTTATTTCCCTTGATCGTTTCATAAATCATACTTTTCTTCCTACAGGTAATTCAAAGTGGAAGCTATGCGATTAATATAAAGCGGAAACATATTCGACCTATTGGTCCACTAAGAATGACTCATAAACGAGAGTTCTCATTGAAAAAAGTTTTCGAAATGATTTTTTTTGCAGATATGTGTTGTCCAAATGCAGATCGAGCGATTGAATTAATTCAAAATAGTCATTTAATAGATAATGGCTACAAGCGATTATTAATGTCAAGCATTGATTATTTCTTTAATCGAAATGAGTAAATAAAAGCTATTTGCTTCTTATTCCGTATTGGAATCTTTCGTTTAGATACGGTTTGAGTATGATGATTCTATTACCTGTATTCGAGCACGTGCTACGAAAATTATTTGTTAATGCTAATAATTGTCCAGAACGATTATTAACGGCTGAGGTCTGTCGATTTATAAGCAATAGAAAATCTATTTTGTTTGGTTTAGGCAACAACATTATATACGACGTTAGATGAAGTATGAATTGCATTCCTTGTTGATTTTTCATACGAATCAAAATTTAGATATTAATTTGTTGTTTGCCTGATGGCTCACCGAATCGACTGTGTGATGAACTTGGCCGAGGTTATATGGTAAGGATTGAATAAAGGAATCTTCTTGATGGTATGTTATTGCATTTTTTTAATTATATATTATAGAGTCTTCTAGGCGATCTAATTACATTTCCTGACGGTGCTTGTCTTCGATCTAAATTAAGTCATGGTGAAATTGATTATGAATCTCTACCACGATCAGTTGCCAATGCTCAATTGGGCCTTTTATTTGCATTGCTCTATCGTTATGATAAATATGTAGATTAAAATAGAAATCGACGCTTTTTTTTAGCACATCGAGCTATTCTCTTTTTTTCTTTTAAGAAATTGGATAAATATGGGCAATATCTTCTGGATTATATCAATGACTACAAAGTTTATTATCATCCAATTGCTATTGCTAGAAATCAAGTATGTGGTTCCTTTCTTTTTAAATTAATATCGTTCTATATTAAATATTTTACTATCAGATGCGCCAGTGTGTTGCTGAGTTTAAACAAATGCTGGAATGTCCTAAATCAATCGACGAAGTAGAAACAGAGAAACCTGATTTTTCAATTCAATTAACTAATTTTTGGCGAGCGTTTATGCCTCCTGGTTAGCATGTTTTTTACTAGTTAACCATTGATTGGAAAACTCATTTTTTTTTATTCAGATAATCTATCTTTATTTGATAATATATCATTGGCAACAATTGACGCGCTATTAAATGAAGAAAATATAAATCTCATCAATCGATATTGTACTTGCAAAGTAAATCATTTTTCAGCGTGAAAACTGAGTGGTACAAATTTTCGTAAAGATTCTTGTTTGTGGGAGTAAAACTGATAGATTAACAATTAGTGCGTGCGATAGGAAGTAAAATATTTTGCTTTAAGTGTAACTAAATTAAAGAAACCATTTGTTACATAACGATTAGTCGAATCGAAGGCGTTACATTCAATAATCTTCGAGTTGCGCAGTTAATAATAAAAATTCCGAATGGTGACTCATCTCTCCTATTCAAAGCATTCGATTATTGCAGTGTCTTTTACAGTATGTTCCGTATTTAGATCATATCTTTCGAATAGAAGAAAAAATCAAAAAATAAAATGTTAGGACTTATGAGTCGATCGAAACAGCCGCTCAGTTCTTGTTTGTGAGCGAAAGGGAACCCTTTAAATGTATCAGTTAAGCACGAATTGACATGGACGAAAGGATACTCTGCTCTTTTGTTCACTTTTGTTTGTTCCAACAAAAGTGAAATGTTTTTTCCACATTAAATTTATTGAGTATATTCCATCATCCATTGGTTCTAACTAACTTGTGAATGTTTTGATTTCTCAAATAGTTAACAACAACTGGCTATAATGAATCTTCATTAATAATAATCATTCGTCAATTGTGTACACACATCCATCAAGTATTAATTAATATCGATACGTTTATAAAAACGCGAGGACAAGCTTATCATTCTAAACAACTACGCTCAAATCAGCGTAGTAATTTTGAACGTTTTATTAACGTGTAAATTTCTAACTCTGAATCGATTATAATCTTAACTGAAGATTTTCTTTTCAGACATGATAATATTCGTCAATCACTTTTATTTATTTTTCATCTTAACGCAAGTATTCTTTTCTCATTGGATAATATTCGTTGTATAGATCTAAAATATTCTTCATTGCTCATGAAGTAAGTGGTGATTTTCGATCACATCATTCTGACTGATTTTACTTACCTTCAATCTTTTTCTGTTCTATAGAATTCTACGAATTTGGTTAACATTTGTTGAAAATACAGTTACATTATCTAATATAACACGAAATCGATGGGACGAAATAGCAAATTTATGCTCGACATCGATCGATAAATCAACAAAAATCATACTCAAATTGTGATTATTTTTTATTTGGTGCGTAAAACTATCATAATATATGACACTGCAAAAACATGTAATGATGAATAAAAGTGATTCATTCTTATTTTATTTTTGTACCAGAAAAAGTGTGTTAGAGTCAACAGAAAAACAGCTTGGCTCGGAGGGGAAATAAATCATGATCACATAATTTACAGCTTGTTAGTACTTCGTTGATAAACAATTTTTCTAATTCAAGAATATTCTAAAGCATCAACAATATTTTGCAAGGTGCCTTGATATTTTCTTAAATTATTCATTATTATTTGTGTCTACCGTGTGACAATTAGGAGACAGAAAAATATATAAATGATCATTATCAATACGTTTAGCCATATAATATGTTCGATAGGTGCGACAAGAAAAGACAAAGTTACATCATGCCTACTTTCTGTAATCTTTAACTTAGAGTTCGTTATTAAGCAAAAATGAATCACAAGTTCGATATCAAATTTATCTGTATATTTTATTTATTCTTTCAACTACACTTGCAAGTACCGCCAATTATCTTCTTCTATCTTGTATAAAAATCGTTCTATCGCCATACGAAAAAAAACAGCGTATGTGGAGTAATAAAAAACCTCGATATGTGATTTACTGAAGTGTAACGCAAGAATGAAAAAACAAACAAGCACAGTTAAAGCATATATAAATGAATTACCTACTTCCATTCATTTATGTTTGATCGAATAGAAATAAAAGCAACATGGATCATACGAACGAGTCATATGATCATGAGCCAAACAGTCTTCCCTTTTCAACGATTGATATAAATCAACAGAATGAGATCATATCTGTGCCAGACGATACTCGTACAGAAAATCAACCGGTGCCTTTACCCGATCGGGAATATTATTATTCTATGAAACATTTACAAGAAGGACGACGAGGTCAACGTGCTGAAGATTCTGAATTGCCTCGACGCGTGAAGCGATTTTATAAAAATCAAGATGATCTTATTGATGTTTTCGAACGTGTGGACGGTGCAAGAGCAGAAAACGAAGCAGACAAGGATGCCTACCAACAAAAAAGAGATAAAGAACAAAGAATGTCCAAGATATTAACTCACGTTTCACTTGTTGCCAACATTGTACGTTTACATATTAATTTCATCAATATGATGCTTATAATTCATTTATTCTAGGCTTTATTAATATTAAAAATTGTCGCTGCTGTTATTTCACATTCACTTTCAGTTGTCTCTTCTGTGATTGACTCTGCTGTTGATCTTGCAACATCAGTTATTTTACTTTGGACATGGCGTGCTATTAAAAAACGCGATTTATATCAATATCCACAAGGTAGTATGAAAATAATAGAGCTCGAGTGTGATAAATTATTTCAGTATGTGTCTATCGTACAGGCGTAATAGTCTTTGAGTTTTAAATATTATTAGTATTGTTCATGCAGTGTCTATTCATTCACGCTTTACTGTAAGACACGACATACAAGGAGAGAGAGGTCTCTGTGGCTATATGGATGTTTCTAAAAGGGTACTAGATGAATAAAATCGATAATACGGCATGTATCATCTTAAACATAAATCGTAACAATTTGGTTTCAAGAACTGCCAACATAAAACAGATGCATTGGTGCAATACATATTTTCTCTCTCTGTTGATACCTGAGACGCGAACTAATACAATCAGACAAAAACATGGATATTTTAAACTTATATATCATCACTATTTGTACTTAAAAATTGCATGACTCAACAAGAATATGCTTGACTTGCCAATCAAAAATAATGATTCATTCACATGATTCAACTAATAAAAAACATACGTAACCGGCACACCTTGTAGTTATTTTAAATCATAATTATAAGACGTTAATTTTTAAGATATTACTAAATTTCAAAAAATTGACACATAAAAATGTGATATGCTTCCTTGTATGGCTCAGCATTACAAGCAAGCATGTATCTCTATAACTGTATACTAAGTCATATCGTTATTTTCACATACTGTGCATATCGAGAGTATCCAAACGTACAACGCTCACGTGCGCGGTTGTAATGCTAAATCTATGGCATCCACGTAAAGTTGACTAAATATTTCTTGAATTTACCTCTCATTCAAGAAATTTACTCAATAAATAATGTAAGCATTGCTGCAACTTACGACTTTCTCATGGTTCAGCAGATTCTTAGATTTTCTACTTCTGGAGTTTTTAGTGTGACTGAGAAAAATTTTGGAGGCAAAACACCGAAATCTGTGCCAGCTACTTTTCTCATGAAACATTCAAGATTTTCATTAGGTGAAACCAATTTTTAATACAACTTTAAAATATGTTTAGGTCGGACACGTCTTGAACCAATAGCTATTGTAATTTTATCCGTTATAATGTGTGCTGCATCGGTTTTAGTCATCTATGAATCTATTAATACAATTACTAATGATGCAGGCTATTTTACCGAAGTGAATACAACAAAAA